>JAVJIF010010734.1:0-131871 GCA_038442645.1 Agave tequilana
TTTTTACAGCAATAAAAAGAAGTTTTTGAGCTTGATTTGAACAATCTTTTTGGTGTTTTCATTAGGGTTTGAAAAATCAAAGAAAAGGTTTTGGGAAAAGCTTTTGAATTGAACTTCTCTATCTTGGTTTCATTTATTTCCCAAAGATTTTCTTTGAGTTGCTGGTTTCAAATCCCTTGGTTTTCTCCACACTTGAGCTAAAATCTACTATCTCTCTATAGGATTTTGTGTGGGAAAAAGAGATTGTTTTGTGGTTGTTGTTTTATCCACTAAGTTCAAAAGAAAAGAGATCTTTGTAAGAGAGAGTTTGTGGTCTTTTGACTACTCAGAGATTACTTGTATTGGTGCTTGTGATACTGGGTACTCCTGTGGAGTGGGTACGCCAGTGATTGTGTAACTGTCTTTGTGACAAGTTAGTGGATTAGAATCCTTCATGGGGAAGGCGGGGATGTAGAGCTGAGTGCTCGAATCTTGATAACATATCTTGGTGTTTGCGCTTGTTCTATTGACTCTATCTCTCTATCTCTTACTTTGTGCCGCTTATTATTCATATTGCTCATTCATATTTGCTTGGCTTGGTTGTGTGCATCACTTGTTGATAGCACTTGAGTGTGTTTTTTTTTATTAAGTATTAATTCCGCATTTAGTTCATAGATTAGCATTGTCACCTATTCACCCCCCCTCTAGGTGACTTTCAGAATCATGGGCACACTCGGCACATACCAATAGGGACACAATCCAATACAAAATACATTCAAATATAAAATAAAATACATGTCAACCCGACGAAGCGGGGACACCCAAATCAAGGAGAGGACACTCGCCTAAATCTCCAAAAACTTTGAAATCCCCAGAACTTACGCACACGCCACAAATATAATAAAAAATAATCTATATAATTATTTTAGAGAGAGAAAGAGAAAGAAAAGGAGAGAGAGAAGGTCTAGAGAGAAAGGGAGACTTAGAGAGAGAAAATGTAGAGAGAGAAAGAAGGAGTTAGAGAGAAAGAGAGAGAAACTCAGGAGAAAGAAAAAGAAATAGTAGAGAGATTAAGAGAGAAATTATAAAGAGAGAGGGAGGAAGAAAAAGAAAGAGATAGAGAGTGTGAAAGAGGGGGGCTGTTGCCCCCCTCTCAGTTGCCTATGCCAGGCCAGGAGGCCTAGCCGTGGCCTTGCCAGGGCCGGCGCCGGTGGCCCCCTGGTGGCCGCCGGCCAGGGGTGGCCGCACGGCCATCCAAAGAGAAGAGAGAAGGAAAAGGGGAGTGAGAAAGAAGTGAGAGAGAAAAAGAAAGAGGGGGCAACCCCCCTCTATCCATGCCAGGGGGCCAGGGGGCCCCTGGCCACTCACGGCCGCTGCCGGCACCCATCCCTAGTGTGGCGCTGGCCAACACAAAAAAGAGATGGGAAAAAGTGGGTTTGAGTTTTTGGGTTTGGAGGTGGAGAAAAGTAGTGGTGGTGGTGGAGATAATGGTTTTTGTGGTGATTTTTGGATGGTGGTGGATAAATTGAAGGAGATGGGAGGAGAAAAGGAGTAGGGTGTTATGGGGATGAAGTTGGAGTGAAGAAGATGGTGGTAGTGGTGGTTAATTTGAAGAAGAAGAAGAAGGCGGAGATGGTGGTTGTTTTGAGGAGGAGGAAGGAGATGGAGGTGGTAGTTGATGTTGTTGTTGGTATTGGTGATAAGGAGATGTGGCTGGGGTTGGGAGGGGGATTCTAGCCGGCGATCATGGCCGGAGGCATCGAAGTGGGGGTGCTTGGGCGCCGGCCAATTAGAGAAGAAGAAGGCGAAGAGAAAGGAGAAGAAGAGAAAGAGAAAGAAAAATGGAAAAAGAAAAGAAAAAGAAAAAGAAAAAGAGATAGTGAATGAGGGATGTGATGGATGGGAGAGGGAAAAAATGAAGGGGGAGTGGCGGTTGGTGGAGTCGGTGGGAAAGGAAAAAGAAAAAGAAAGAAAGAAAGAAAGAAATGAAAGATTTCAAATATATAATATTATAATAAAGTCAGGAAATATCGACTGCTCTAGGAAAATTCTCAAAAATATCTAGAGGTAGAAAATATCATCCTGAGAAATAATACGAAATTGGTTTTTAGAAATAAATCTCTTTTCAGATTAAAAATCCTGAAGTCAACCGTCGATGCTGGTCTTCATCGGTTCGGCCAGATTTTGCTAATTTTTGAAAAATCTTAGAAAATGTATTAAAGAAGAAAATATGATTCTAAGAATAAATATGAAAGCAAAATTCATATATTTATTTCTGATTGTAAACTAAAAATCCTGGAATCAACCAGCGATACTTGCCGACCCTAAATCCGGTGCAATTTTAATTAACTCAGAAAATTCTCACAAAAAAGTATTTAAATAGAAAATATGATTTTAAGAACTAATGTGAAAGCCATTCCTATAAATTCAGCTCCATTTGTAAATTAAAAATTTGAGAATCGGTCGCGGTACTAGTCGATACCGGTTTTGAAGACTTTCAATTTAATTCAGAAAAATTCCAGAAATTATAGAGAATCTAAAATATTGGAAAATGATGTTTGAAACTAAAATTGATCAAATCTGAATACTAGAAAGACCAGATCATGCAATACCCTAGGATCGGGTCCAAGGTTCATATTAGGGCTGATCCGAGTCCACGAATCTAGATCCAAGGCAAAATGATCATACAAATAGTTCATAATACAAAACAAATTTAGAAAGTAAATCAAAAAATATGATCAAAAATCTGTATACGCAACTAAGTACATATTCTGGGAGCGGGGTGTTACAATATAATATATTGATCTTGAGGCTGATTGATTCATGATTGAGGTTAGATATTCATATTTTATGTATAGTATTTATCGAACAAATTATTTCGTGACTATTCTGACTAGAACTATTTTGGATATTGAGGACATGTTAGATTTGATATTGCCTATCGATAGACTGTTTTACCGATACATGAATATGTATGAATATAATACCGTAGATTCTAATGTATGCGATGGGACTGACTTTTGGACTGTTTGGAGTTATTATTTCTGGATTCTCACATTGATGAGTTTGACTGATGTATTGATGACCTTATTGATATCGACCACTAGATGTGGAGGTGATATAGATTCTGTGTTGATTGAGGATGTTACACTTTTAGTTATGATCTTGATTGAATTGGATATCGATGATTAAATAAATAGGATATCTTTATTGATAGAATGAAATCTTGGACTAGAACTTGTCGGTAGACTCGACTGGATTGGAACTAACTTAAAGGTTGAGGAGTAGACGTAGATTGGGTATACCTGACCTGGTGGATTTTAGTTATATATACTTGATATGTTATTTGAGTTTTGGGATCTTGTGACTGACATGGATAGAAGTGAGAGTGTGTAATGATCTTGATCAGATTAGAGAATGGGGATTTGATTAGATGTATCAGAACATGTAGTGTTGCAGTTATGGAGATTAGGATATATCAGTGACTTAGAGGATGGATATATCGTGATGATTGAGGATTAAAGTAGATTGGTAGCGATGAGAGAACTAATTAACGATTCATAGAGACAGTGGTTTACTGTATCGGATTACCTTGATGATAGACTCATACTCAATGTTTGCAGTGATTGTAGGGAGATTATGAGTTGATAGATTCATTACTATTATATCTAGTATGAGTGGATGTATCTTGATCAGTTCTATATGAGATCGTATATTGATTAGATGGTGCATAATTGTTACTATATTAATTCATGTTATTGAAAGTTACTGGAAAAATATTGTCAGACTGTAACAGATGCATTGTTCCATTGTTCTACCATTTACACGATAATATTATCCATATTGTTATTGTTACATCATTGATATTGTTACTGTCATCATATTGTCCCAGTAATCGAAATAACATGGATATTAATCGTTAAAAAATAATATGTAAATTGACAACTTACACTGAGATTAAGAAATTTGATGGAGGAGAAAGTGTCTGTATTTGGGTGGACCTAGAATACAGGTTGCGCAGCTGAGATATTATTTCACCGTAGGATTCCGGGGGATGACTGACATCCCGTATTGTTCATATTGTCATTATTTTGACACATTGTTATTGTTATTGACTACCTAGTGGTAGGACCTAGTTCAGCGCCAGTGATTGGGTCGTGGTTTCAGGTATGTACGGAACCCACTTAAAACATGGATAATGTCTCTTCCACTAATTTAATAATTTAGGACTCTGATTGACACGTGTGATAGGCGTAATGTGGGATGCGTCTATTACAGTGGCAATTGGTGTTCGCTGACATACGAAATAATAATAAACTATTTATAATGTATTGTGACTGACCGTAATCACTTGACTGTACATATTTATAAACTATGATAGACATATGATTGTCCACATGACAGATGGTATACCATACTAGTGACATATGCTAGGTTACACATCTTGACTTTAGTTGTTTCCTTTTATCATGATATCAGCTATATATTGTTCATAGCTTTGTTCTTATTATTGATTATTCTGTTATCTTTTATTTTAGTTATCATGTTGTTATTGCTTACATTGTTATTTTGCACGAACACCTTTTCTTTACACACACTTATTAGGTCGCTTCTGACGACCTTGAAATCGTACGTCCAGGATTTTAGACACCTTCTTATATTGTTCAGGTGTTCGTGCAATCGTACGCTTCGCAAGAGTTGCAGTTTCTCTCTTTTTGATTCTGGTATTCTTACCTCTTTTTATTCCTGATTCTGCATTTTTCTTGATTCATAATTATTAGATTCAGTCTTTATTCTAGTTCTTTTATATGATAACATGTGTGGATGCTTATATGAAATATTGTAGTGATCGTTGATTTATTATGGCTTAGATTTATACCATGTTCAGGTTACTTTAGGCTTAGTGTGTATATGTGGGGTATTTTTTTCGCATATATATGTCGCCGACTCTCGTCGACTTCGTTTTCGCGTATTTTAGAAAGCAGAGCGTGACAGGGTTTCTTTGGTATCAGAGCCAGGTTTGAAAAAAAAAGAGAAGCGATTCTTACCGGTGACCTAAAACATGTTATAATTACACTGCAGCATATATATATTACTTGCACATTCATACTGAGTTCACCTAGCATCAAGTGTCCTTTCTCTGAAAATCCATCACTTGATTCTTTTGATATTCCCAATTCCAATTTACTTCCAAAGCAATCTAAAATTTTCTCCTTGATTCTTATCTTTCAGATCAAATTCTATTTTTCCTGATTTTATCTTTTGGAACCGGTGACTCCATGTTGAAGCTGGTAGTAAAGATCAGAGCGTGCAACGGAAGCGTGATGGATCTATGATCCACCGAGAAACGATGTGGAAGTTTGTTTGTCTTCTCCTTTGATTTTAATTATTTTATCATTCCCTGCTTTATTAAAATTTTGAGGACAAAATTTTTATAAAGTGGGTAGAATGTAATATCTCTAGTGTAAAATACTGTATTTTTATTTCTCTAAGTATTTATTAATTTTCGCTATATTTTTATTTTATTAACTTGATTATGATTTATTTTTATATTATTAAATACACAAATTATTTTGGAAGTATTAAATGATACTTTGGCTTTATATGTTATTACCATTATTTCCTATACACATTTTTAGTTATTGTTATTTCTATTTCCATTATTATTTCTATTTGTTATTATTATTAGTAGTGGTTATTTTCATTATTATAATTTCATTATAATTAATATATGTTTAATCTTATTAGTGGTAGTTATTACTATTATTATCCTATCATTATGATTATTATTTATTATTATTACTATTAGTGTTATTATTATTAATATTATTGGTGTTTATTAATTAGTATTAGTGTTACTTTATTTTATTTATTTATTTTAATATTAATATAAATATTAGTGGTAGTTGTTAATTATCATTTCTATTATTATTGTTATTGTTATTATAAATTATTATTATTGTTGCTATGTTATAATTATTATTATTATTGCTATATTGTTGTTAATACTATTGTTGTTATTATTTCTTAATTAGTATTATTATCATTAGTAATATATTTTCTCTATTTCATTTTATCTTATCCCATTACCCTTTGATCCATCCCCATGATCCTAAAACCCTTTACTCATGCCCATTTAGCCTATACCCATTAACTACAACCCGAAACCTGATATCATTCCTATATAATCCTTTCCTTAACCCTAATCCCAAACCCTAATTATCTATACTCTAATCTTCCCTTCTTCTTATCCCCCAACCACCAACGCCCCTCTCCCTATATGCGCCACCATATTCCCCCCAACACCCAACCGACAGCCCCTACACAGGGAAGAACAATAGTCCACTGCCTTCCCCTTCTCTTCTTCGTCGAGGCCGAGCCCCGAGCTCCCTCCCTTTGCGCACAGCCCAAAGCCGCCATCTACAGCATGCTCTTCCCCATCTAGGCCACACACTATTGCTCTCTCACACGCGTACACGCACACATTCTCCCCCAATCGATGACACTCTGTCGAGTCTCCCATTATCAACGACGCCCCCCCGACTTTGGTGCCACTGCCTCTCCCGCTGCGAACTTCGTCGATGCTGATTCAAGGAGATGACTTATTCATTGGAATTCTAGATTCATATGATTGGATAGAACTTTGTTGTTAATTGAGATTCATTTCTAATTCTAAATAGATTGATAGAGCACAAGCTGGATTTGTTTTTCTGCTAGAACTCTTTGCTTGAGTGTCAGATTTAGCACGCAATGGAAAGAACATTGATTCCAAATTCAAATGGATATAGTCTATTGGTTTTTATTTTGCTAACTTCACATGTGTTATGATGAAGGAAGCTTACGGAATCCAAGCTGCCTTGACAAATTGGCCCTAAAGGTGAATTGCTAAAATTTGATTTTGACTTAACAAAATTTGGAGAAGCACATGCTATCTTAGAAAATTGCTTCAAGGTTGCAAGTGCTTTTACTCTCATTTCTTTTGTTCATTCTGCTCTCTGGCTCTAATGGTGCCAAGATGGAGAAAGACATTGTTCAAACGGTTTGAGCTCCTCACAGGAATTTAGAAAATACAGTCATTGATGGAACAGGCAGAGAGGCTACATTGCATGATTCTTAGAATAACTTTCAAGGATTTGATGAGAGGAAGGTTGGAAAAAGTAGAGTGTCTGTGTATTCAGTAGCATGGCTTACTCTTGCCATGACTGCAGCAACAGGGTTGGGTGCAGTGCCATTTTTCTTTTTGGAGTTAGAGCCACAGTGGGCAAATGTATGCAATGGATTGGCTGTTGAGTAATGTTGGCTACGAGCTTTGATCTGGTGCAGGAAGGACAAACATATGGGGGTGGTGGAAACTGGGATGTTTTTGGGATCATTGGTGGGGCAATTTTCATTTGGCTCTGCAAGCAGTTTCTTCAACAATATAGAGAAGTAAGTATGTTGGACATAAAAGTTACTGATGCAAGTAAAGTGGTTCTCGTCATTGGAATAATGACACTCCATTCTTTTGGAGAGGGTTCTGGTGTTGGAGTATCCTTTGCGGGCTCTAAAGGACTCACTCAAGGTCTTCTTGTCACTTTAGCTATAGTTGTGCACAACATTCCTGAAGGATTAGCTGTAACCATGGTCCTTGCATCTTGTGGTGTTTCACCATAGGATGCAATGTTGTGGAGTGTTATTACATCATTGCCCCAGCGTTTAGGATTCGTTCGTTGAGATCTGAACCCATTGCAGGAGATCTGAACCCGATTTGGATTTGTGCCCATTATGGACCTGATGCACTGGCGATCCGAAGACCGATCTATGAGATGATCCATAGATCAGTACCGGTTCGTGCAGTGAAGATCAGGCAGCAATTCGGTTCCGAAATCACGCCATTTCATGTGAGTGTTTGTTCTCGTGTATTTCTCTATTTACCATTGTTAATATACGTTTACATGTTACTATTATCATTTCATGTGACTTTCTATTATATTTTACCAGTTTGGTTACATGTATTGCTCAATGAGACATCAATGATTATTCACAAAAATTGTGTAGTTGATATTGTTGGTCCCGAGATGATGCCAAGTGTGGATCTAAAATACAATGTCAACACTCACACAAGAATATTAGTGTTAAAGAAATAAACGTACTTGCAATAAGGAAAATAAATCACAGAAAAGTTAAACAAACGCAAACACGAGTGATTTATCCTGATTCGGTCCTCGTGACCTACATCCAGTCCCCGAGCCACCCGCTTGAGATTTTCCTTTATTCTTTGACTTTGTACAACCCAAACAACACCTTGTATCCTACTTGACAAATTCCCTTTGCCAAATGTATACAACTCTTCTTACAACCAAGAAGACCACAACACCTTGTACAACTTCTCTTCTACACCAAGAAGATGCTCTTGTACAATGATTCCTTTAAGTGATTATAAACTTTCCTATAAGCCTTGATTCAGTATGTGATTGTGGACAAGGGCTATTATAGGTTGACTTTCAGAAATCTTCACTTTGAAGTAGGAATTTGGTGAAGAAATAGAAAGTGGGAACAGTTTTTAGAGAACCAGAATTTTGGCAAGATTTTTTGGTCAGAAAACTATAGATTTGAATTGGTATATTAAACCTAAGATAACAACCCTATTTATAGCTGAACTTTATGGTTAGTTAGGGTAGTTATTAGGATAAATTTGAATGTTTAAACGTTGGATAACGTTGAAGGAAATACCAGAAAACAGAAACTGTCCAACAGTCAGAAACTACCATTAGTCGACTTGAGATATGAGTTAGTTGACTAGGGTAGGAAAATTTCTCAAGGCTAGTCGACTATAGAAAAGACCAAGTCGACTAGGTCAAGTTTGAATTAATAGACAAGTTTCTAAAAACTAAAACTAGTCAACTAGAGGGAAGGTATAAGTCGACTACAACATCTATCAGTCGACTATATAAACTCTTAAGTCGACTAACAGTGACAAACAGAGAGTTGGGATCTTTCAGGACAAAAGATAGTTGACCAGGAAAATATATAAGTCGACTATACCAAGGATAAGTTGACTAGTCAAGGCTATAAGTCGACTAATAGACTATGATGTGTGTGTGTGTGTTTCAAGGCTTTTAACATGCCATCAACAATTACAATACACATTAATATCAACTCTCTTGGGAAGTCTTGATCATGTAGAACTCTTGATTAGACTTGTGATAGAGCTCCAAATGATATAGCTTCATAAATGTATCATCAAAAGTAAGTTCCAACATTCTCCCCTTTTTGATAATGACACTTTGTGTGCACAAATGTTCCCCCTGCAGAAAATAAGTTATATGTTCTCCCCTTGCAGAAAAGGGTTATAATAGATATAGAAAAACTTCTGTTCTCCCCCTGTAACAAATATATCATAACAAATATATATATGATAAATATTTGAAATATTTTTTTATCAGACTTCTTATGTGGTACCTGAAAGAAAAACATTAGATGGTACAATCATAAGAGTAAAGCATTAACCTTTAGGAGACTAATCCCAATTTGAATTTGGTTTCCATATGTTAGCATACATATAATTGCAGGAATTACATATATCATGTATGTATGATGCAATATAAGTATTTTATCAACAAAGCTTAAGTTTTTAGGAATCCATATAAACTTGTTCTTAATTCTTTTTGAAATAATATCAGACTTTCTTTTCACAAAAGAATTATATAGATTACTAACATATGAAGATTTATCAAAAAATCTAAGACCATAATGATTATTTGAGATCTTTTGATATTGATTGGTTGCTAATGTTGCATATTTAATGTCACATTTCCATACTTATTTTAGAATAAAAGCCTGCATTGTCCTAATTATTTGTTTAATTTATTTGCAGGCCCAATCCTTAAGGAGATGAAGAGAAATGAGCCCAAAAGCCCACCAGAATTCTGAATTAAATCAGAGTTAATTCATACACATAAAATCAGAGCAAAATCAAGAGGTTGAAACCGGTTGAGAAGAATCCTCTCAGGATCGATCGGTTAAAGCCAAGAATCTAAGGCCATTTCTTCAAAATCTCAGAGCCAAACTGCAAAACCAACTCCAAATAAAGTCAGAAGGAGAAACCAGGGGACCCACCAACAGGGTGTGGCCACCTGGCCACACCCTTGCTGTGGAAACGCGGCAAAAGCCGCGGATCCGCGGCATTGTTGGGAGTTAGGGGAAGCGTTTGCTTCCCCGATCTCCCGGGATCCTGATGGTTAGGGTTTTGCCTATAAAAGGCCTGTATTTGCACTGAAAATGGGACGTCAATGCAGAGTTAGGATTTTAGACTAGTTTTCCATTTCTTAGTTTAGGTTTTTGTTTTCCTTTTTATGTAATTGTAATTTGCATTTATGTAATTCAGAGGAGATTGACTTTCATCGAAGAACAAGAATGAAGCTTGAGCTATAGTGACAATGGTGTAAGGTTTTCTTTCTTTTCTTTGATTGTTATGAAATCGAATCGAGATTTTTTATGTGTATGTACTTCTATTTAGTCTTCTTCTTCTTCTTCTTTTCTATTTTACTTTTCTTTTTCGTACAATCATCTTCCAAGTGAGTCTAAAAGCATCGAAAGAGCCTTGCCATTGCGAGTGCCACCGATAGCTCATGACGATGGGATAGAGTCTCTCTCTGTATCATTTCATTCTTGAAGTAGTCTTGATGATGTAATGTGGACGAAGACCAATACTCAAATCTTATGGGCTATGCGCTGAATGCCTCCACTTCAAGGTAAAATCATCGCTGAAGACTCAAGGTAAGCTTTTGACGAAAAGAAGGTAAGCAATTGTTTTTATTTCTTTTCTTTCATTTCTGTAAATTAAATCACAAACACCACTTCGTCCAACTCTATCATCTCCACTTCATTGTACTTAATCGCTTTTCATCGTTTTCTGATTTTCCACCTTCTTCATCTTCCATTTTCTTTTAACTTTAAGATAACTTTCTTTTTCATTTTCATAACATAAAACAGAGAAGAACTTTCGCTTATTTTCTTAACGATTTCAATAAAACTATAAACGCTTCCATCGCAAACCCTCCTTGTGGATCACGACCCGCATAGCCACTTGCTATAGCGGAAGAATTGAGCACTTGCACATTTCTTTTCTTAAGTTCTCTAATCTCATATTTTGTGTGCAGGTTTGGACTCAATCAGATATGATAACAAATCATTCAATTTTTCTTTTCCTTGATTAAATTTAGTCACATTTTTCAAAATCTCTTCATATTTCATTTTGAAAACTGACATGTCTTTATCTAACACAGAAATTCTTTATTTAAAGACATAGTTTCCTTTTTAAGCAAAATATATTCTTTTATAAAATTCTCATTATCCTTTTTCAATGATGATATCACTTTTTCAAAATCATCTTTTCGAGAATTTATAGAAGAAACTTGAGAGACATAACATGAATTTTCTTTAAAAAGTTTTCATTTTCCTTTAATAAAACTTTAATCTTCATTTTTTCATTCTTTAGATCATTGAATAATTCATAGAATGCATCTAAAAGTTCAGTATATTGTACCTCATCTTCTTCTATCGCCATGTAATAGATGTTGGCATGTTCTGTGGTTTCCTCTTCGTCAGAGAAAGAGGAATCACTGTTTTCCCATGATACTTGGTAGTCTTTCCTCTTTCTGAACTTTTTGCTCTTAAATTTACCTTTATTTTGAGCAATGGGCAATCCTTCTTCATATGACCTATTTTATTACAATTAAAACATCTAAACTTACCTTGCTTTAAGAATCTTCTGAATTTTCTTGAAAGCATTGCCATCTCCTCTTCATCGTCATCTTAATTGTCTGTGTCTGAGGATGCATGAAAGGCAAGTTCTTTCTTCTTTGAGAGAGATTTGTGTTCATCCTTCTTTCTTTCTTCGAGTTGCACTTAATATGCCATTAGATTACTAATAAGGTTTTCTAATGTCATTGTTGAGAGATCACTCGTTTCTTCTATTGCAGTTGTCTTCTTCTCCCAATCTGTGTGAGTGCTCGAAGGATCTTGCAAACTTTTTTAACTTGGGCGTATTCCTTTCCAAGGGATGCTAAGGAATTAGTTATGTTGGTGAATCTTGTAACCATTTTTGGGATGGTTTCATTCTCCTTCATTTTGAATAGTTCAAACCTGTGGACAAGAACAGAAATTTTAGATTCCTTAATTTATTTGTGCCTTTAGTGTTACCTGAAGAGTGCCATATTTGATTTGCAGAAGTGGCTGTTGACACACGGTTGAATTCTTCTTTGATTAAGGTACAGAATAAAGCATTCATCGCTTTGACGTCAAGGTTCGCATTCTTCTTTTGATCATCACTCCAAGTGCTGTAGATGGTTGTTGGCTTGGTATACGGTGTTTTTACAATGTTCTAAAGTTCATAGTTGAGCGATTGCAAGTAAATCTTCATTCTACACGTCCAATAGTTGTAGTTGGATCCATCGAATAGCGGTGAACATTGTGTAGAATGTCCTTCTTTGAATTGTGACAAAGTGAATTCCGTTGCCATCCTTGTAGACTGTTGACTGGATATGCAGGGCTTGTATGCCGGGCCGGGCTCTGATACCAAATGTTGGTCCCCAGATTATGCAAGTGTGGATCTAAAATGCAATGTCAACACTCACACAAGAATATTAGAGTTAAAGAAATAAATGTACTTACAATAAGGAAAATAAATCACAGAAAAGTTAAGCAAACGCAAACACGAGTGATTTATCCTGGTTCGGTCCTCGTGACCCACATCCAGTCCCCAAGCCACCCGCTCGAGATTTTTCTTTATCCTTTGACTTTTTACACCCAAAATCAACACCTTGTATCCCACTTGACAAATCCCCTTTTCCAAATGTATACAACTCTTCTTACAACCAAGAAGACCACAACACCTTGTATAATTTCTCTTCTACACCAAGAAGACACTCTTGTACAATGATTCCTTTGAGTGATTACAAACTTCCTATAAGCCTTGATTCAGTATATGATCGTGGATAAGGGATATTATAGGTTGACTTTTAGAAATCTTCACTTTTGAAGCGGAATTTGGTGAAGAAACAGAAAGTGGGAAAAGTTTTTAGAGAACCAGAATTTTGGCAAGATTTTTTTGGTCAGAAAACTATAGATTTGAATTGGTATATTAAACCTAAGATAACAACCCTATTTATAGCTGAACTCTATGGTTAGTTAGGGTAGTTATTAGGACAAATTTGAATGTTTAAACGTTGGATAACGTTGAAGGAAATACCAGAAAACAGAAACTGTCCAACAGTCAGAACTACCATTAGTCGACTTGAGATAAGAATTAGTCGACTAGGGTAGGCAAATTTCTCAAGGTTAGTCGACTATAGAAAAGGCAAAGTCTACTAGGTAAAGTTTGAATCAATAGACATGTTTCTGGAAACTGAAACTAGTCGACTAGAGGGAAGGTATAAGTCGACTACAACATTATTAGTCAACTATATAAAATGTTAAGTCGACTAACAATGACAAACAGAGAGTTAAGATCTTTCAGGACAAAAAAATAGTTGACTAGGGAAATATATAAGTCGACTATACCAAGGATAAGTCGACTAGTCAAGGCTATAAGTCGACTAATAGACTATGATGTGTGTGTGTTTCAAGGCTTTTAACATGTTATCAATAATTACAATACACATCATTATCAACTCTCTTTGGAAATTCTTGATCATGTAGAACTCTTGATTAGACTTATGATAGAGCTCCAAATGATATGGCTTCACAAATGTATCATTAAAAGCAAGTTCGAACATTCTCCCCCTTTTTGATGATGACACTTTGTGTGCACAAATGCTCCCCCTGTAGAAAATAAGTTATATGTTCTCCCCCTACAGAAAAGGGTTATAATAGATATAGAAAAACTTGTGTTCTCCCCCTACAACAAATATATCATAACAAATATATATATGATAAATATTTGAAGTATTTTTTTTTATCAAACTTCTTATATGGTACCTGAAAGATAAACATTAGATAGTACCAATCATAAGAGTAAAGCATTAACCTTTAGGAGACCAAACCCAATTTGAATTTTGTTTCCATCTGTTAGTATGCACATAATTGCATGAATTACATATATCATGTATGATGCAATATAAGTATTTTTGTCAACAATGCTTAAGTTTTAGGAATCCATATAAACGTGTTCTTAATTCTTTTTGAAATAATATGAGACTTTCTTTTCACAAAAAAATTATATGGATTACTAACATATGAAGATTTATCAAAAAATTCAAGACCATAATGATTATGTGAGATCTTTTGATATAATAACAAATCATTCAATTTTTCTTTTCCTTGATTAAATTTAGTCACATTTTTCAAAATCTCTTCATATTTCATTTTGAAAACTGACATGTCTTTATCTAACACAGAAATTCTTTCATTTAAAGACATAGTTTTCTTTTTAAGTAAAATATTTTCTTTTATAAAATTCTCATTATCCTTTTTCAATGATGATATCACTTTTTCAAAATCATCTTTTCGAGAATTTATAGAAGAAACTTGAGAGACATAACATGAATTTTCTTTGAAAAGTTTTTCATTTTCCTTTAATAAAACTTTATTCCTCATTTTTTCATTCTTTAGATCATTGAATAATTCATAGAATGCATCTAAAAGTTCAGTATATTGTACCTCATCTTCTTCTAGCGTCATGTAATAGATGTTGGCATGTTCAATGGTTTCTTCTTCGTCAGAGAAAGAGGAATCACTGTTTTCCCAAGTCACGCCCCGCTTCCCAAAATACGGAATACAGGTGCGTGACGATGGCCAGCAGATACTCACGAAGAGTGAAATCTCTTCCATGAGTACCTTAGGCTGTCAATAACAAGCAGGATAGCACACATATATGCACATACAACCAAGCATAGGGATAAAATCACATATATGAAAAACTGAATCATAAACAATATCATCCACTATATCTGAATAAACAAGTCAAGAAGAAAACTGAACTCACCGGAGAACAGCGAAACCAGAATATGATCTACGAACAACTCTCTATACCAGCTTCTTGATCTAAATACTGAAAAATAAAATAAAGGTCCGTCAGTAGCGAACTAGCAAGAGTACACGAAACAGAAAAGAGAGAATATGAAAATGTAGTAACTGTTGGCCCAAAGGCCATTAGCCCTATATCTTGTTGAATATTTTGATGATAACAAACCATATTTAGTTATGTATTTAACAATTTTGTTTAAAAGTATTTCAGGTTAAACAGGTCGATTTGACGGCTCCACTATCAAGACTCACAAGTTTGGACGCCGCTAAAGATGTGCATTCCCAAGCTAAGCACATTAGGAAGTTTCGAGATCAAGACATGAAGAAAAGACCAAGTCAAGATCAAGACAATGAAAAAGTCCAAGATTTGTATTTTACTTTTTCTTTTAGATTTTTTTGTCAAAACCTAGATGTTAGAAGTAGAATTATGGGATTGTCACTCACACACACACTTTAGTTTGATTCATGGCTTCAAAAACAATTTCTAATTCCAACTTAGTTTTATAGGTAACATGTTTGGAAATTTGTTTTTAGAAACTTTAAGTTTTTGGAAAAACCAACTTTTAGAAAAACAAGTTTTTATCAAGAGAAACTTTATCAAAATATTTTTACATGTTAGGGTAGTGACATATGGTCATACTCCTATTTTTACAAGGTCCAAAACCCCAAACCACAAGACCAAACCAAAAGACCCAAGTTCTGGCTTTCTGCAGTTCTGATTTTTCAGAACTGACAGGAGCCGGTCGACCGCCCGGGTCGACCGACGTACACGCTGTGCATGTGTGTACGTCGGCCGACCGCTCCGGTCGACCGGGGCACTTACAGTGCTCTCTGTTTGTTCGGGTCGACCGGGGCGGTCGACCGTAGTCCCCCAACGGTCAAAAATATGACCGTTGGCGGTCGACCGGCCCGGTCGACCGGCAGCTGTCAGAAAGTCTGACAGATTCCAACATCTATATTTTTCTGACAGATTTTGTTGGGATCTCACCCCAACGAATCTCTCTTGCTGTTTTACCCAGTTTTTCAACCCCTATAAATAGTGGGTCACTTCAACATGATAAGAAAACAATTCCAAAACAATTTTACAAGAGATTTTCATAAGAATTTCAAGTCTTCATTTTAGAAAAGATTTTCAAAGCCAAAACTTCCATACACCCATTTGAAGCCTATTCCTCTACTTCTCTCTAGATTTTGCACTACACAATCCCAAATTTCTACATCTACATATTGGTTATAGGATTTTGCAAGTGAGCTATTTTGTGATCAAGTGTGATCATTTTCTTCTTGAGCGAAGTTGTAGAGGCATCGGCCTCAAGGCGAGCTAGTGTGCTCTGGGTGGTGTTGCGGCATCACAAGAGATAGGACAAGTGTGTCCTTATATTGGCGATCCGGTAGAATCAACAATAGTGAAAATCCTTCAAGTGTGAAGGTGGGGACGTAGAGCGTGGCTCAAACCTCGGAAACATATACTTGTGTTTGCGTTTGCTCGAATTTTCTCTAAACTCAACTCCTTTATTTCTTGCACTACTTATTATGTTTATTGCTAGTCTTTTAATTTGAGCAATTTGTTAGTAGAATTTTTAATTCCGCATTATTGCCACATTTCATATAGCCATCACCTATTCACCCCCCTCTAGGTGATTTCAATTGGTATCAGAGCCTAACCCTACTATTTGGTCTAACAACCTTAGGGAGATCCTTGCTATTTGGCTATATTATTTGCATTTTTCATTTATTGTGCTTTATATTACTCATCCATGGCATCACTTGACTTTTCTAGCTTCAAGTCCCCACCTAAGTTTGATGGCTTGAACTTTCCCATATGGAAGGTCAAGATGAACCTCTTCCTTAAGTCCCTAGGAGTTAGGGTTGCTAGGTCCATTACAAAAGAATTTTTTGAACCCCTCACCGATGAAAGCTCATGGTCCGAGGACACCTCCAAGGATTATGAAGCTAATGCTAGAGCCCAATATGCATTAACCCAAGCCTTAAATGAGGATGACTTATCACGCATTATTAATTGCAAATCCGCATTTGAAGTTTGGAATATTTTAATTGTGACTCATGAAGGAACGTCACAAGTCAAAAGATCTAAGATTGACTTGTTGCGTTCTCAATATGAGAATTTTTATATGTTTGATAATGTGAGCATTGATGACATGCTCACGCGATTCACCAAGATTACTAATGCCTTATCTTCTCTAGGTGACGCAATCGATAATGACCAAAAGATTCGGAAGGTCATTCAGGCTCTTCCCAAATCTTGGGAAGTGAAGGCTACTACCCTCAAGGAGCTCAACGATCGGGAGGAGATGGACTTCTCCAGCTTCATTGGAAATCTCAAAACACAAGAGATGGAAATGAAGGTTAGAGAAGAGAGGGAGGCGCCCAAGAAGAAAGCGATCGCCTTCAAAGCCACTCCAACCATTCTTGAAGAGGATGACTCATCGGAGGATTGCGATGAGGACTTCGCCATGCTCATCCGGAAGGTGGGCAAGGTTTTCTACAAGAAGGGGAGGCAAAGTAACTTCCGAAGAGGGAGACCTCAAGGAAGGTATGAAAAGAAAAGAGAAGAACCCGGTCCTTGCTTCCATTGCAAGAAGATCGGACATCTTATCGCCGATTGCCCCGCACTTCAAGCAACCACCTCCAAGAATGCCCCAAAGAAGAAAAAGGCTATGGTAGCAACATGGGATGACACGGAGTCGGAATCCGAGGAGGAAAACGACGCCGCACACATGTGCTTCATGGCACATGGGGAGGATGCATTAAAGGTAACAAACGAAAACTCAATAGATGGTGATGAGCTAACTATGGATGAATTAGCCCAATTTTTTGAAGAACTTCAACATAGGTATGAGATTTCTCAATCTCATAATAAAAAGTTAAAAAGGGAAAATGAGTCTTTAAAAGATAAAATTAATATTATTGAAAAGGAGAAAAATGATTTATCTTGTGCTTTTAAGAAAGTAAAAATTGATTTTGAAAATCATAAGTTAGCTTGTAAAGGGAAAACCCCCATTGCATCATGTAACAAAAATAAATTTTTGAAAATTCAAAAACGAGTAGATGTTTTAGATTCAACTCTTAAAAAGTGTGCTTTTGATTTAAATAAGTTTGCATCTAGATTTCCCAAGGGAGTAACCCAAGGGAAACACACTCATCATACACATGCACGGAAACGTGCACACTCACACAAACATGCATTTATGTATGGTAGTGGTAGAATTTACATATGCATGCATTGTGGCTGCAAAGGCCATTTAGAAAAATTTTGTTTTGCTAAACATAATGTAAACAATAAATATGTTTGGGTTCGTCCCGGTACTAATCCACAAGGACCCAAAAAGATATGGTTACCAAAAGACCCACCAAATTTAGATGATGCAGGTGGATCTTCTTCCTCCAAGACTTAGGGGGAAACGGTGTCCGGGTGGTGGATGCAACTAAGCTCAAAGAACACATCGCATTTGCATCACTATCATGGAGGCACCTATTTTGGAGATTGCCCATGCTTGGTAACTTCTCCATTTAAAAGTTTTTGATTGGTTATTTATATACACATGTATAGGATTGTTAGTTTACTTTTATGATACATTGATATATGCTAGTGTAAACTTACATCCCTATCATGTTTGTGTATATGCCATGTTTTAATATCTTGTCTTTTATACCATGTCCATTGTATGTCTACATGCTATGCCTAGACTAGCTTATTTATATATACACATTGTATTTTCAAAACTAGAAATAAAATTTTGTAAAAATTTCATATTCAAGCAAATACGTTAGAGATGGCAATTGAGCACCTCAACTCATTCAAGAGGAATCAAGAGGATGAAGTTCAGAACCCGTCACCGGGTATTCGGCTTCAACATCTCTAAAGCTTTGTTTTTGTATGAAAATTAAATAAAATGTTTTGTGTGAATATTTTGGTTGATGTGATAATCTAATGAAGATTTAAAAACATTGTTGTATTCCTGCATGTTACATATATCCTACTTTATTTATTAAATATTTATTTTTAATTTTTTTTGGAGCTATGCCTATCCACAGTTTTTTGGGCAAAGCCGGCCGACCGGCCCTAACCCCGGTCGACCGCCAGTGCCTGAAACAGAACAAATTTTTGCTCTCTGTTGCTGGTCGACCCGGACGGTCGACCGCTCTGGATTACAGTGCTCTCGGGTTTTTCCGGTCGACCGGCCCGGTCGACCGTGCGTCGATTTCAGCCCCAAATCTGCTATTTATTTCACAATCTCTCTCACTTCTCTCAAAACCCAACCGGCGAGCCTTCTTCCCCTTTTCTCCAGAAATTTCCTACACTTAAAATCTTTCAAATTCCTTCAAAACCCAAGTTGGATTCACTCTTTGTGGGATAGATCTTCAGTCTCAGGGCTTCCTCACCATCAGAATTTCAGAAATTTCAAGATCTAGGGTTAGGGTTTCTCTCATCCAGGTAAAAATCTTTCTTTTGTTCAAATCTTCCTTTCTAGCCTTAAGAATCTAATTCTCTGTCAAAGATCTCTAGGTTTATTTTTGTTTAGATCAAGCCATATCCATCTACCCTAAAAATCAACTAAAAATCACTCTTTTCTCTAAAAATGTCAAAGAGATCTAGGTCTGAGAAGGGAAAAAGCATAGTTCCGTCATCTTCCACCACTCCTAAACCTAAAAGACCTTTTGTGAACGATCTTGCAGAAAATCGTTTCATACAACTTTCCAAAAAGTCTGTAATTTCGGGAAGATGTGTAATTCTAAAGGATTTTGAACACCTAGGCATCCCTCGTATCCTCAAAAGAAACTCTTTGAATCATTTTATGACTATTAGGGAACCTGTCTACACATCCCTAGTTCACTATTTCTATGCCAACTATGCCTTTGAGGAAGATCGTGTTAGATCACGTGTTTTAGGGAGAGATATAGACATCCCTATAACACGATTTGCTGACTTGCTACATCTCTCCTCTGGAGGAGTGGATGTTTATACTTTTGATCTACACGACTTTGAGTATCCGGACGGTGAGTCTGCGCTCACCGCCTCCACTTTGATTCACGGGGATGACAACCCCGTTTAGTAAGGAATGAGGAGGTCAACAAATTTACCCTCACCTCCCAAGTCCTTGCAAAATTCATTTTCTACAACATTTTACCTAAGTCCGGTGAGTATAGCAATGTTAGGGGTTCAGTTCCTCTCATAATCTATTGCCTTCTGAAAGGCATCAAGATTGATTTTCCTCACCTCATTGCTACTCACATGGCCTCTGACCATATCCGCATGTCCGGTAGGCACTTGCCTTATGGGATGCTTATTACTCATTTGCTTCAGAGATTAGGTTTTGATTTGTGATTGGTATCCAATATTGCATATTTTACATCATAACTCCCATGCATATTACAAATAAATATGTGATTTTTACTCCTCTTCTCTACATATTTGCAGGTACATGCTTAATGGAGAGATATCCAAATAATCACTTAATTAACACTAATTAAGTGATTAATCCATGATTAAAGATAAAGCCAAATTCAAATCCAGATCCAGAAATATCCGCGCAACAAACGAAGATTCTAGATATGCCACGTGGATAACCACCTAACAAACTGATCCCAACAGAAAGATCTGGCTCAACGGCCAGGATCTTGCCGCGATCCGCGGCTTGGGCGCGGCAGATCTAGGCCGTTGAGATCCCAGATTTTGTGGCAACAAACTTGATCTTGAAGATTCTCTCTTGGGCCTATAAATACCTCACTTGGACCTGCGTACAAAAACTGATCAGAGAAGAGAGAGAGATTAGTGAATAGCTTGTAATTTTGCTAGGTTTTGTTTAGGGTTTGTAGCTCTCTATGATCTTCTTCTCCCTAGATTTCATTGCAAGAGAGAGTTGTAAGAGAGAGAGAGCTTGTATCATCAAGGAGTGACAACTTGGAGCTATACAAGGATTGATCCATTCTCTACTTCTCTACTTGAGCTTGATTCTAGTTTGATTTCTTTCCTTACTTGCTTTGTTTACTTTCTTGCAATTTAATTCATGTTTAGCTTTTCTTTTGTAATGATGTGTAGCTAATTCTTTCTCCATGTACTAGCTAACCACTACCTTGCTAACATCTAACTCATGGGTGATTGTTTTACTTCATCTTGCAATTTGTATGGTTTTCTCTTCTCCGATGGGTTTCTTTTCATTTCTTGGCAAGTATCTTGTTGTAATTCTCCATATGATTCATGTGTGCCTCACTTGGAGCCTAGTCTTTGAACTAGTGCCTTGATGGAACATGGAGATGGATCACCAATATGCTATTTGTTGTACAACTTCATTATGTCGATTCTTGAATGTTGTATGCCTATTCATTAGCATCCCTTGAGTGTAGCTCTTTTGTTTCCATTATTGAAAGTCTAATTTGTAGGCCGATGACCATCTATGGAGGCTACAAGACAAGTCCAAGAATGAATCCCCATCATCCAAGTGGGAAAGTAATTAGACCAACAAGCAAGACATATCCATGCCAATGAATCAACATGAGGCATGCATCACTATCAAGGAGTTTAGTATGTTTTGGCAAGGTAGTTAAGGTTAGCTAGTCATGGTTTTCTTTCATTCAAGTTTTCTAAAGTTTTCTTTTCTTTTAGTGTGAATACAACAAACCTCTTCTTGATTTCTTTTCACTTACCACCATGAATATATCCATACACTCTTTAATTCCTTTCTTTGTGTTTTATTCATTCTTTTAAGCAAGAGAAGAATTCTCGTTTTCTTTTTCTCACGAGTATCGTAACGCTTCTACGCTAGCTCTCCTTGTGGTTCGACTCGGTATAGCTATATGCTATAGCGGAAGATTGGAACAAGGTATAATAATCACATATTCGAAGTGAACAAGATCAAAGGTGAATTCTAAACCATAAACCATCTCTTTAATACCTGATTCTTGTGCAATTAACTTCACATACCTTGTGTTGACCGATCAATTTTTGGCGCCGTTGCCGGGGAGAGCAACGGTATTTTTAAAAAGTGAGAAACTAAACGATAATTCTTCTCTGTTGCAGGTACAGGTTGAAGATACAGAATATCTTGCACAGAAGAAACATATAAGTGGACCTGGGCCTCTGCTCTCGAAAGCAGAGCCCAGGATCCCTCCAAATTGCCGCGTAGCCGCGGCATTGTGCCGTGGGAACGCGGCAAAGAGGAGTTCACTTCTAACAATTTTTCTGCAGGGATTGCTGCTTTGCAAATTACTTCTGCTGATATATCTGAAATCTTGTATTCTTCACCTGATATTTGCTAATCAACAGTAAAAAAATTTTGGTGTTAATTGATAAAAATTGTTAGACATCTTGCATTATAGGCACGTGTCTTTCAATTACTTTACATTTACTGTTGAAGAGTGCGGGGGACAAGGTACGTAATTCATTGCATATAGACTAGGACTCACTCTTTGTTTGATTTATCTTACTTGGAGTGAACCTTGTTTGTTTCTATATCGTACACTTGCACAATTCAATTTTAAGGGCAATACCTGTAAATAAGATAAGGTGGGGGAGGTCATTACCCTTTCCTTAGCCCGCAAACCACTATCCCAGCACTCACAATCCCAAGCTTGTAAATAAAATTTGATAGACGTTGGCCCTAGGGACATCTCGGACTCATTAGGAGATTTTCCTAAGGGGGAAAAGTGTTGGAAATTGACTTCTGTAAAATCAGTGTCTAGGAAAGGGGTTGAGGGCCGAAAGCCCGAAGGTTGCTGGTTACTTAATTAAGGAACGTCTCCGGACGGAAAACCTCCCACCAACCTTACCCTTCCCTGGCTGATTTGCTTATAGTCAGATTCTACACCAAACCTCCTGTGGACAGTCTATTTAGGAGTCATCTAGGACCAGAAACTCTAGACAAGCTTGGATTGATTTTTTCTTTTGTTGTTTGTTATTTTTCTTTTTCGCTGGTGTGATCGGTGCACGTTGTTTGTGATTGTATATACGATAGTGGTTTTGTGATCCTAATTCTACACTTGCACTTACACATCCACTTCACATCATGACCAACAACGTCTCACTTCAGGATCGATTTTATCCGATTCGCACCTCCATTCCTTCATGCATTCTTCTCCCCGAGCCTAATGGAAACAATTTTGAGCTGAAACCACAATTCATTAGTACACTTCCCCACTTCCATGGTTTAGAGTCTGAGGATGCGTACCTCTTTATTCGTGAGTTTGAAGAGGTATGCCAAATGATGAGAATTTCCCAACTGTCTGAGGATGCTGTTAGGTTACGGTTCATACCGTTTGCACTTAAGGATTTAGCTAAGAAATGGCTTTATAATCTTCCTGTCAGTTCCATATCTTTATGGGAGGATTTTGTTAAAGTCTTTCTTAAGAAATTCTATCCTATCCACAAAACAGCCCTCATGAGAAAGAACATAATGCAATTCAAGCAGGAAACAAATGAACCTTTCTGGAAGTATCTTGAGCGTTTCAAAGACCTTCTTGCCCTGTGTCCCCATCACGGCATAGAGAAATGGCGTCTATGCCAGATTATCTATGATGGATTAGATTACCAAACGAAAACCCTTTTAGAATCTATGTGCCAGGGGGAATTTTTGAAAAAAGATGAACATCAGGGGTGGGATCTCTTTGAAACCCTAGCTGAAAAAACCATTCAGTGGGAGTCTTGTCCTGACAAATCCACTTCCACCACTTTCAGAACTGGTACACACTCCAAAGAATCCTCTCTAGCTGCAGAACCCAAGATCACACAATTAATAAAGAGGATAGAACTGCTTGAGTCAAAAGGAAATTCTGTGGTCAACCAGGTCAACCCATTGCCTTTGATTAGACCAGGTTGCACCAACTGTCATGACCTTAGCCATGTTGTTGAGGAGTGTCCATTATATCAGCCACAATCATTTCAGGAGAAAATGAATGCAGTATTGACCAGACCCAATCATCATCCATACTCCAACACTTACAATTCAGGATGGCAGAACCATCCAAATTTTTTATGGAGTCAGTCTGGTCCTGAGCATCATATGCTACCACTTCCATATCCATACAATGCTCAGTTTCATCCATCCAGTTTCGATCAGAATTCACTGTATGTTCATCCATCTCAAAGTCCACCACAGTCATATCAGTCTTATCAGAATCCTCCACCATTCTACCAATCACAATTCCAATCTCCATATCCTCAACATCTACCCCAAAATAATTCCGAAATATCTGAGTTGAAACAAATGATAGAAACCTTAACAAAAAACCAGCAGCAGGAGTTGAATGAAATGAAGGTCCAAATTGGGCAATTGGCTGAGAATCAAAGAAATTTGTTCCCAAATCAGCCATTGCTAAATCCCAAAGTTGAAGATTCAGGACCCAGTCACTGTCATGCCATTCATACCCTGAGATCTGGTAAACAAGTTGACAATAAGGTTTCTAGTTCACAATCTCATCCAGTACCAAAGCCAACACCTCATGTCCCAATACCACCAACTTTTGACAAACCATCTTCTAGTGCAGAGCCATCCATTTCCAAGGCAAAGGGTGAAGAAAAGGTAGATGAGCATACATACAAGCCTATTGCTCCATATCCAAATAGGCTGAGAAATAACAAGTCAAATGCTCACATAGAGAAGATAAAAGAAACATTCAATAAAGTCCAAATCAATGTCCCTCTCCTTGATGCCATTCAACAAGTGCCATCATATGCCAAATTTTTGAAGGAAATGTGCACCAAGAAGAGGAAGACCCAAGTTCCTAAAAAAGTCTTCCTTGCATCATCCATTAATGAGTTGCTCACTGGTCCAATTCCTGTTAAGTACAAAGACCCAGGAAGCCCCACCATTTCATGCATCATAGGACAGACTACAATAAATAGGGCACTTCTTGATTTGGGGGCCAGCATTAATCTCCTACCTTTCTCTGTGTACCAACAATTGGGGTTAGGTGATCTCCTCCCGACCCAAATGACCATCCAATTGGCTGACCGCTCTGTTACTAAACCCAAGGGGGTAATTCAAGATGTCCTTGTCAAAGTTGGAGAATTCTTTTATCCTGTTGACTTTGTTGTCCTTGAAACAAAACCAGTGTCAAATTCCAATCAAAGGGCACAAATTCCTGTCATTCTGGGACGACCATTCCTGGCTACTGCAAATGCAATCATTAATTGCCGGAATGGATCAATGAGGTTGACTTTTGGTAACATGACACATGAACACAATGTCTTCCACACACAGCCTCATAAAACAAAAGATCAAACATTTGAGGTTAGCTTCATTAATAACAATTGTGAGGAGGAAAGTGAAGATCCAAAAGATGAGTCACAATCTTGTGATTCTCTTATCCGAGTACCCTTTCAAATGGGGAAAGTTGATTTGGATATTTTCACTTTCAATAAGCCAACTGAGAGTGTATTTGAACCTCCAATTGATATATCCTTTGAAGACTTGTTTGCTGATGAGATCATGTGTTTAGATGAGTCAACTCGGGGTAAGTTAGCTGATTGTCCACTTCCGGATGTTGACTTGAGCTTTGAAGAATTATATGGAGAAGAGTTAAAATTTCTTAAAATTGGGAGTGATGAGATTCTGAGTGAGAGTGGTGATAAGGACTTTGTTTGTGAACGATGTGGTGGAATGAGTATGAATGAAAATAACAACCAATTGAAACTGGAAACACCTAGGGTTAGAATAATTCAGACCGTTTCCCAATGGAGCTCAAGAAAGAGAACACATTGGAACGATGGGAAACGGGCCAGAGGGAAGCGACCAAAAGCCCAGGTGAGAGTTACACTTGTATATTCCTTGTAAATAATTCCTTCCCCTTCCATTTTTTTCATGCATACATATATCATAATGCATTGAGGACAATGCATGAAATAAGTGTGGGGGAGGGTTTACTAACATAGAGTTTTTAGACTTTCTTTCTTTTACATTTCCTTTCTTTCTTTTTACATTTCTTTAGAAATAATAAAAATAAAAAATAAAAAAATAAAAACTTTTTGAAAAAAAAGACAAAGTTTTGATCTATTTTTAAGAAAATTAAGATGTATCTTAGAGATTAAGAAAGCCTTAATTATGACATCTTAAACATAATTGAAGTAATAGATCTTGTTTGAAATTATAGACTAAGTAAGTAAAATTGGTGAGATATTTTTATCTTGAATTTTTACCTTAGATAAATATGCACTTTACACTTACACATTTCTTGGGATGGAGACAAAGACCAAAAATGCCATATAAAAAAAAAAAAAGAAAAAAAATATATATGTATATATAAATAAAAGATCACTTATTAAGCTGGATAACTATGCCTCAAGAAGCATGGTTACTCACGCCTAACGGTGATCTCACTTATTAAGCTGGATAATTATGCCTCAAGAAGCATGATTATTCACGCCTAACGGTGATAATAAATAATCCCCCTTAGTTTTGTGGCCTTTTCTACTCGAGACCTTAAACCCGAGGGATGTTTTCTCATCTGGTGCCCTAAGACCGTCTGGTTTGGGAGTCATCGGTTAAAGGCTCGTTACAAGGGTAGACTAGAAAGCCTAAACTAAGGGAAGAAAAAAGCATAAAAAAAATATATATATAAATAAATAAATGGCTTGATGGTTAGAGTTGAAATCCCAGAAATCTTCACTTACACAGTGTGCATATTATCTAGGTTTTATGAAAGATAAAATATTCAATCCAATTTTGAATTCTTACCTTAATTAAAAGCAAGATCTTGCATGGATACTAAGTTTAAGGAAGAATAATTATAGGTGGACTTATGACCTAGGATCACTTATATTTTTGCGAAAATAGTTCGTAAACATGTCTCTTATTCAAAATGCGTTTTCAAAACACTAACATTTGTCTTCTTTCTTTATGCATTTTGTGGGTGTAATCCGCTGAAAACCCTCAGGAGACAACACTCCTCCTCTAGGGTAACCTAGAGGTTTAACGGCTTGTTGCACATGCTCAGTGCAATCGCGTCACCTGCGAAAGTGGTGTAATAAATTGGTAGTTTAGATTTTTCTTTTCTTTTTCTTTGTTTTTGCTCGGGACGAGCAAAAGAATAAGTGTGGGGGTGTGATTGGTATCCAATATTGCATATTTTACATCATAACTCCCATGCATATTACAAATAAATATGTGATTTTACTCCTCTTCTCTACATATTTGCAGGTACATGCTTAATGGAGAGATATCCAAATAATCACTTAATTAACACTAATTAAGTGATTAATCCATGATTAAAGATAAAGCCAAATTCAAATCCAGATCCAGAAATATCCGCGCAACAAACGAAGATTCTAGATATGCCACGTGGATAACCACCTAACAAACTGATCCCAACAGAAAGATCTGGCTCAACGGCCAGGATCTTGCCGCGATCCGCGGCTTGGGCGCGGCAGATCTAGGCCGTTGAGATCCCAGATTTTGTGGCAACAAACTTGATCTTGAAGATTCTCTCTTGGGCCTATAAATACCTCACTTGGACCTGCGTACAAAAACTGATCAGAGAAGAGAGAGAGATTAGTGAATAGCTTGTAATTTTGCTAGGTTTTGTTTAGGGTTTGTAGCTCTCTATGATCTTCTTCTCCCTAGATTTCATTGCAAGAGAGAGTTGTAAGAGAGAGAGAGCTTGTATCATCAAGGAGTGACAACTTGGAGCTATACAAGGATTGATCCATTCTCTACTTCTCTACTTGAGCTTGATTCTAGTTTGATTTCTTTCCTTACTTGCTTTGTTTACTTTCTTGCAATTTAATTCATGTTTAGCTTTTCTTTTGTAATGATGTGTAGCTAATTCTTTCTCCATGTACTAGCTAACCACTACCTTGCTAACATCTAACTCATGGGTGATTGCTTTACTTCATCTTGCAATTTGTATGGTTTTCTCTTCTCCGATGGGTTTCTTTTCATTTCTTGGCAAGTATCTTGTTGTAATTCTCCATATGATTCATGTGTGCCTTACTTGGAGCCTAGTCTTTGAACTAGTGCCTTGATGGAACATGGAGATGGATCACCAATATGCTATTTGTTGTACAACTTCATTATGTCGATTCTTGAATGTTGTATGCCTATTCATTAGCATCCCTTGAGTGTAGCTCTTTTGTTTCCATTATTGAAAGTCTAATTTGTAGGCCGATGACCATCTATGGAGGCTACAAGACAAGTCCAAGAATGAATCCCCATCATCCAAGTGGGAAAGTAATTAGACCAACAAGCAAGACATATCCATGCCAATGAATCAACATGAGGCATGCATCACTATCAAGGAGTTTAGTATGTTTTGGCAAGGTAGTTAAGGTTAGCTAGTCATGGTTTTCTTTCATTCAAGTTTTCTAAAGTTTTCTTTTCTTTTAGTGTGAATACAACAAACCTCTTCTTGATTTCTTTTCACTTACCACCATGAATATATCCATACACTCTTTAATTCCTTTCTTTGTGTTTTATTCATTCTTTTAAGCAAGAGAAGAATTCTCGTTTTCTTTTTCTCACGAGTATCGTAACGCTTCTACGCTAGCTCTCCTTGTGGTTCGACTCGGTATAGCTATATGCTATAGCGGAAGATTGGAACAAGGTATAATAATCACATATTCGAAGTGAACAAGATCAAAGGTGAATTCTAAACCATAAACCATCTCTTTAATACCTGATTCTTGTGCAATTAACTTCACATACCTTGTGTTGACCGATCAATTTGTCCTCTGAGACTCCCTGTCTGCCCGCTATAAATTTAGACAGCGTTCTTTTGAAGAGGATGCAGGCTCAAATGCGTCGTCACGCACAAGAGCACCCTCCTGCTCCTCCTGCTGATATTCCAGGGTCATCTTCGGCCCCTGGATCCTCTTCCGTCCCAGGGATTTCATCTGCATCCATGCCATCTTTATCTCCTGAGTTTCAGTCCTTCATATCTTCTGAGATTCGCTCTCAGATCCAGGAGCATCAGTCTTGGATCGAGCAGCGAGATGCAGCCTTTCGTACGGATATGGAGCAGCGTGATGCAGCCCTTCGCGCGGAGATGGACTCGCGCTTTCAGGGATTTCGCAATGACATGACTTATTTTGCGAACGCCATGAGATTCGTGGATTCGCAATTTGAGACATTATTTGTGAAATTCGATATGCTTGGTCCAGATCCCACGACCATTTCTCGTCCTCTTCCATCCTCCGGTCCTCCATTTCCTATCAGAGACCCTACTGCTGCTCCACCTCCACAGCCCGGCGTTGCTGGTATCGATCCAGAGGAGGCAGGTCTTCCTTCTTCTTCTGATGATGATGATGGTGATGAGACCATGGCAGAAGGTGATGCTGAGGAGAGTTCGTCTGAGGAAGACGACGCTGAGGAAGGTTCTTCAAAGGACGATGCTGCTGGTGGTGCTGAGTGACCTACTCCTTTTGATGATGTCAAAAAGGGGGAGAGTTATTTGTTGAGAGAGACTCCATATTTTGTGCACTTATATTTTTGTAGTATTTTCTGTTGTTGGACATCTCTATCTTGTATTTATGTTTGTGTGGACATGTACTTGTTTATGTTGGTTATGCTTTGTGGACATGTGTTTCATTTCTATTTTATGACATGAGTATTTTATCTAGCATGGATATATGTGTTGTGGATGTGTTGTGGATTATGCTGTGGATTATCACCCACCATTTTTTTTTGAGATTTGTCTATGCTTGAACATATTTTTGTATATGCATGTGTTGAGGGGGGCTTCATTTGAAGTCTCTACCCAAAATATTTGTAATAACTATATATGTTTTATCATCATCAAAAAGGGGGAGATTGTTGGCCCAAAGGCCATTAGCCCTATATCTTGTTGAATATTTTGATGATAACAAACCATATTTAGTTATGTATTTAACAATTTTGTTTAAAAGTATTTCAGGTTAAACAGGTCGATTTGACGGCTCCACTATCAAGACTCACAAGTTTGGACGCCGCTAAAGATGTGCATTCCCAAGCTAAGCACATTAGGAAGCTTCGGGATCAAGACATGAAGAAAAGACCAAGTCAAGATCAAGACAATGAAAAAGTCCAAGATTTGTATTTTTACTTTTTCTTTTAGATTTTTTTGTCAAAACCTAGATGTTAGAAGTAGAATTATGGGATTGTCACTCACACACACACTTTAGTTTGATTCATGGCTTCAAAAACAATTTCTAATTCCAACTTAGTTTTATAGGTAACATGTTTGGAAATTTGTTTTTAGAAACTTTAAGTTTTTGGAAAAACCAACTTTTAGAAAAACAAGTTTTTATCAAGAGAAACTTTATCAAAATATTTTCACATGTTAGGGTAGTGACATATGGTCATACTCCTATTTTTAGAAGGTCCAAAACCCCAAACCACAAGACCAAACAAAAAGACCCAAGTTCTGGCTTTCTGCAGTTCTGATTTTTCAGAACAGACAGGAGCCGGTCGACCGCCCGAGTCGACCGACGTACACACTGTGCATGTGTGTACGTCGGCCGACCGCTCCGGTCGACCGGGGCACTTACAGTGCTCTCTGTTTGTTCGGGTCGACCGGGGCGGTCGACCGTAGTCCCCCAACGGTCAAAAATATGACCGTTGGCGGTCGACCGGCCCGGTCGACCGGCAGCTGTCAGAAAGTCTGACAGATTCCAACAGCTATATTTTTCTGACAGATTTTGTTGGGATCTCACCCCAACGAATCTCTCTTGCTGTTTTACCCAGTTTTTCAACCCCTATAAATAGTGGGTCACTTCAACATGATAAGAAAACAATTCCAAAACAATTTTACAAGAGATTTTCATAAGAATTTCAAGTCTTCATTTTAGAAAAGATTTTCAAAGCCAAAATTTCCATACACCCATTTGAAGCCTATTCCTCTACTTCTCTCTAGATTTTGCACTACACAATCCCAAATTTCTACATCTACATATTGGTTATAGGATTGTGCAAGTGAGCTATTTTGTGATCAAGTGTGATCATTTTCTTCTTGAGCGAAGTTGTAGAGGCATCGGCCTCAAGGCGAGCTAGTGTGCTCCGGGTGGTGTTGCGGCATCACAAGAGATAGGACAAATGTGTCCTTGTATTGGCGATCCGGTGGGATCAACAATAGTGGAAATCCTTCAAGTGTGAAGGTGGGGACGTAGAGCGTGGCTCGAACCTCGGAAACATATACTTGTGTTTGCGTTTGCTCGAATTTTCTCTAAACTCAACTCCTTTATTTCTTGCACTACTTATTGTGTTTATTGCTAGTCTCTTAATTTGAGCAATTTGTTAGTAGAATTTTTAATTCCACATTATTGCCACATTTCATATAGCCATCACCTATTCACCCCCCCTCTAGGTGATTTCAGTAACAGTAAGTAAGATATAAGAACAATATGTTTGGAAATATCAAGAACTGAATGTAATGACAGTAATAGGAATAATCAGAAGATAGATCATGTACAATAAGTCCGTGCATGCATGGTTTGACATGTATATATAATGAACACGAGACGTCCTGGACAAGTAACTGTCGTGTAACATAATCACAAGGTCACAAGAACTCAAGATCTCAAGATAAAATAACATGATATGTCCAGGAATGTCATGTAGTCAAGACAATGCATGTCACATGAGTTTCAAATGTCAGTATTGAAAATATGTGCCAGGAAATAGATCACTAAGATAATGCAGGATATGATGCAAGTGCATATGTCTATCATGTTTTATTATCCTAACTAATGCAACCATCCTGTGCCCCATCACACAGGACAACTGCATATCAAAAAAGTGATGCGTTAGTGGATCCTGATAGCAGGGAGAAACAGTTCACTGTACTCAGGTATCATGTAACTGAAAATCACCTAGAGGGGAGGTGAATAGGTGATTATGCTAATTAATGCACAGTAAAAAATTATGTTGCAACAATCAACCCAAAACAAGACTAGAAGCCGAATACCCCGTGAAGGGCTCTGAACTTCTTCCTCCTGATTCCTCTAGATATGAGTTGGAGGTGCACAATGCAATCTTGTTGTATGAGCATTTGATTGACAATATGAAAATGCAACAAGTGAATAAAGCAATGAGTGAAAATAGACCAAGTAATTGAAGTAAGTAATTCAAGCAAATAATCGAAGTAAGAATATAGTGCAAGAGATAAGAGCAAGTAAACCAAACGCAAACACCAAGAATTTTTCCGAGGTTCGAGCACCCAGCTCTACGTCCCCGCTTTCACCCAGAAGGATTTCTAACTACTAACTTCACAAATAGTTACAACTACATCAGAGTACCCAGCTCCACAATTTCAAGTACAAGTTCTCTCTTGGTGATCAAAAGACCACAAACTTTCTTTTGCAAAAACCTCTTTCCCTTACAAGAGCCCTGTAGAATAATGGTTAGAATTTGAAGCTCAAATACTGTAAGTGGAAAAAGAAAAAGAACTTGAGAGAGTTTAGAAATTAAAACTTCAGTGATGAGGGATTCTTTAGCACAAAAATCAAGGACAAAACTCTTTTGAATGCCTTTGAAAACTTTTGAAACTTTTATAAATGCTTGTTCTTGTATATCAAAAACCTCTCCCCAATCACCCCTATTTATAGGAGAGGGCTAGGGATTAAAGAGTAAATCCACATAATGGTAATTAGGAAGTATTTGACCCAGAAAATACCATTTAAACACATTTAGAGAAGAAAAAGACAAATTTAAAACGTGTTTAAAAACTAGCCGTTATGGCTGAAACGGCTCTCTCAGTCGACCGGTCGGTCGATCGGAGTTCAAATAAAGTGACTGTTGCAGGCTCTCGGTCGACCGCCCGGTCGACCGAAATAAACAGAGAGTGACACCATTTCAGTCGGCCAGCCGCTCGGTCGACCGAAGGGCTACGGTCGTCCGTCCGGTCGACCGGGAAACGTGCACACGGATACGCACCAAAACTGCCAGAAATCCAGTCGACTGGGTCGGCCGACTGATCTGACCTGACTAGTGTCGGTCGACCGGTCGTCGACCGGCTCAGGCCAAAAGTCAAAACTGAGCAAGAATTTTGAAGGGGATTTGAAATCTAACAAGATAGTTTTGATTTGAAACATGTATAATATCCAAAATTGAGTTTGTAATCAAAAGGCTTTAAGTTAAAATAATTTTTTATATATATATAGGGAATATTTTTGGAAATGATATGTGCGCAAAAACGTGTGTGATAGAGCTTCAAACCTATTCATTATTCTTTAACAAAACTATAAAACTAAAAACAAGTCTAATGAATTCTCTTTAGCAATCTTGAAGTCTTGAGCCATGCAAAACCTAGCTAGAGCCTTCTCTTCTATGTTCCTTCCTTGATGTGCCATAAGCCTTCCTTGCTCCATGAACTTAGAATTGCTTGCAAAAGCTAAGCAATGGCCTTCAAACATGGTACAAAACCTGAAACTTATCTTGAACAAACTTATTAGTACCAAATAGCTTCTATTTGTATTGTTATCATCAAAATTTTAAACAAATGGAGAGTGTAACCTTTTGGGCCAACAGTAACATGTAATAACAGGAGCGCGCATAAATAACAAGATCACGTGTGGCATCCAAACCCATAAGGGTCACCCTTCCAAGCACACCTCCCTGGATTTCCCCTGCTACAGTCTCCCCCAATAACCCCGGCTTGATTAATTTTATTAATTAAATGCAAATACAAACAGTGTGTTACTCAGCGTTACAGGATCATCGGTACCAAGAATATCAGCAATAGATGGTGAACACAACGTGTATCAAAATTACGGGACGATGTAGACAGTTACAATATCAAGTGATAAATATAAAGTTGTGCAAGTGATACCAAATACATGCAAAGTAGTGCAAGTGATGACAGTATCATGTAATCTAAATGTCAAAGTAAAACGGTCATGATCGTGTGTCCATTAACCAATAAGATATCCTCGAACAATTACTCAGAATATTATGGTCAATTTTCTTAATTAATTTTCAGTAATATCAGGATCACAATATCAATCGATATTCAATCTTTAACTATCAATCTTTCTTTATTATTATCCAGTTATCCTCAAAATTCAGATCAAAATATTTATCATGATCAGTGTAGATTTCATTGATCTTCACATCAGTCTATCACATACAAGCAATCAGGCAAATTGAATGCATTATGTACAGGAATGAGATGCAAATATGTTATGTAAGGCAATGTAACATGATCACGAGACGGTACGGTAATAGTATCAAGAATACAAGAATAATTAGTCATATAATTAGAAGAGAAAAGCTGATATGTACATATGATCACAGGATAGTATTAACAATCATGCTATTGATAACCATGATTCATATTTAAGAGGAAGAATTGAGATCAAGGCGAAAGTCAACGAGAAGAGAGTCGTGCACACTTGCCTGACGTCGTTGGAGTCTGAAATCCCGTAATTGCAACCGGCTCTGGGTAAAATTCGCGGCCTAAATATTACATGAATTAATTAGAGACTTGATATATTCTTTATTCAGTGATAGGTTAAGTGATAATGTATTTTTTTACTAATTATTATAATTTTGGTTGGTTAATGTTTCAAAATAATTTAATTTCTAAATTTATAGCAACTATTTAAAAATATATTTTCATGATAAAATATATGCATAAAATAATAAATTGATGTATAATGTTTACATATTACTGAATTACGAATTTTACATTTATTTTTGCTATTTAGTAATTTATTGGTCATTTTTAAATAAAATATCATTGAATAGTAATTACAAAAATATTTAATTTCATATTATCCTAAGTAATATTACATTAAAATAATTTTATAGAGTTTCAAATTTAGTTTGTGATTTTTTGTGAATTTTCTGAAATTTTCTGTGAATTTTCAGGAATTTTGTGCGAATTTTCTGAAATTTTTTGAATTAAAATAAACCTAAAAATCAATAAAAATAAATAAAAAGCTTAACGGGTCTATTACTACAGTAATGGGTCTTGCTCTAGTTTGCTACAGTAAATGCTACAATTATTTTTCTACTTATTTTTATTTTATTTATTTCTTTGCATTTTCTTTTTCTTTTTCCTTTCTTTCTTTTTTCTTTTTTCTATTTTTTTCTTTTTTTTTAAATGGGGCCGGGTTCGGGTCTGTAAACAGACCCGAAGCCGGGTCTGTATACAGACCCGGACTGGGTCTGAGCCCAGACCCAGTCGGGTCTGGCTGAGCCCGACCAGGCCAGGTGGGGCCTGGCCTGGCTCGACCAGGCCCAGGTCTGGTCTGCCTCAGGCCAGACCTGGCCTGGTCTGCACTGTGCTGTGCACAGTGCAGTGCACAGCACAGTTCAGTTTTTTCTCTTTTTTTGTTTCGATTAAAATAAATTTCTAAAATAAATTAAAAATCATGCTAATTAGGAGGTATATCCTAGGTGTTCTACAAAATTTTATTGTGATTTTAGCATGCGTTTTATAAGGTGAAATTAAAGCTAACATGTAACGCATACTACTTGTTCGATGAAATGTCACAATGAACTAAATTCTACAAAAATGCAAAATAAAATACCTGGAATGCTTCCCTTCAGTCTGAACCTTCTTCTCCTCGTCCAGCACTTCAGAATCTCGCCAAATTTGAAAGAGGAAGAGATATTGTAGTAGAAGAAAGAAGGAGAGATTGAAGTTTTGCAAGTGACTTGAGATGATGAGATGTCCCTTTTATAGGCACCACACACCCCCCTAAGCCCCCCTGAGAGTTAGGCTACTGAGAGGAGTAGTGGGTTCAGTTTGTGTGAGTGGGAATGCGGGGGAGAAAGTGTAGGAGAAGTTAGAGAGAGTGGGGGAAGTAAAGAAGATGGGGGACTTAAAGCAAGGTTTAAATAAGTGGATTTCGGTTTTGAGACCACATGCCAATGTGGCAAAGCGGTCTGGGTGTTACGGTGTGGGGGTGGTGGCTATGGTTCAAATCTGAGAAGAAACAATTAATAAATTTTGTTTTTTGTTGTGTTATTTGGAGGAATAAAAGGTTAAGGAAAATGTTCAAATAGAATGGCTTCCATAAAGGAATAATAGCCAAAGTGGTCATGTGGTTAGAGTGTTCATTTCACATGTGGGGCATATGGGTTCGAAGCCTGTTATTGATATACATGCCAGTATTCTTCTAATTTTTATTTTAATTTCATTTTTTTCCCTTTTTGAATAAACATTTAAGCATTATTTTATTGGATTAAACTTTATTAATTCAGAAAAATCCTCAAAAATTCTCAAAAATAAAAGAAGTCATCCTGAACATTGTTGTGAAGTCAGATTTTCAAAATTCATCCCCGATTGTTAATTAAAAACACCGGAGTCAGCCTATGTCACTGATCGACCCCAAATTGAGATTCTTCTCCAATAATTCCCAAAAAAATTCTAAAATTCTAGAAAAATTATAAATAATGGAAAATAATATCTTTAGTTGAAATTGCCTCAATGCAACTACCAGGATGATTAAATCATTATCAGATACCAGTATTGACATACGTATATTAGGAACCGAGGGTTACAATCCTACCCACCTTATAAAAGAATTTCATCCTCGAAACTCGGTCAGACATCGACATATGAATCGAAGCTGCATCTGCAAGAGATAGGGTTGTCCCAGATTCGTAGTCGTGTCAATATGATATAACCCAATACCAAGTCAACCATGAGTCATGATCTAGCATATTCATCACCATAAGTCCAGGGATCGAATTGACTTTCCAGAGTTCATAATCGATCATATAACTTTTGTCTCCCAATCCACTATAGTCATATTCATCTGATAAGATTACTCCTACCATTTATAAATCAAATCCTTAAGGTCATCAGTATCATAGTAACACAAATCTCAGATCCCACCGTCACTATTGAAAAATCATCAGTGACAGATAATAAATATAATATAACCAGTGGCAATAACAAGTGATAATTATAAAGTTAAGTTTTAAATTCATTAATCTTCATAAGAATTCAGATATACCTATCTTCTCCTTTCATCTGTGATTCCTCAATCAAAGATCACATGATTCTCAATTTATCAAGGTATTCCAATTACAATGTTCTTAAGGGTCATAATATTAACTCAATAACCTCAAACTATGATAGATATTCTTAAAGCATTACTTAGATCTGAAAACTTTAAGATCCTAACCTCAGAACTAATCCAAGCAATCTGATCCAAGATATAGTCATATTTTACCCAAGGCAATAGTTTCATTTATTGATCTGATTATCACTCCAAGATCCATGCCCTAAATCCAGTATGTATGGATGTGATCTGATCATTATTTAATTCAGGCATGATTTATTATTTTAAGTCCATCATCTCACTATGATTCCCTTGTAGACATGTATCTCAAAAGTTTCAGATCTAAAATTTCTCATAAAATTAACTGCCAGATAATTTGATAATGATCCTCTTCATTTATTCTTCTTCGTCCAAATAATCAGGTCAAGTCCTCAATGCATCTATCCTCAATCTAAACCAAGAATAATCTAACCAGACATGATCAAGCGGGACAGACTAGGTATGAAGACTACATGGATGGAAGAGTCATATCAGGGTGATGGTTCAAGGATTTCTGGGGATCGATCGTACAAGTATGGAGTCAGAGAAGGGAATCAACGACTGTTCACTAAGATAATTTCGTGGATGATTATCATATATGTAGCCTGATTGCATATATGGCATATAACAAACCTGGCTCTGATACCAACAAAACTATGTCACGCCCCGCTTCTCAAAATACGGAATACAGGTGCGTGACGATGGCCAGCAGATACTCACAAAGAGTGAAATCTCTTCCATGAGTACCTTAGGCTGTCAATAACAAGCAGGATAGCACACATATATGCACAGACAACCAAGCACATGGATAAAATCACATATACGAAAAACTGAATCATAAACAATATCATCCACTATATCTGAATAAACAAGTCAAGAAGAAAACTGAACTCACCGAAGAACAGCGAAACCAGAATATGATCTACGAACAACTCTCTATACGAGCTTCCTGATCTAAATACTGAAAAATAAAATAAAGGTCCGTCAGAAGCGGACTAGCAAGAGTACACGAAACAGGAAGGAGAGAATATGAAAATGTAGTAACAGTAAGTAGGATATAAGAACAATATGTTTGGAAATATCAAGAACTGAATGTAATGACAGTAATAGGAATAATCAGAAAATAGATCATGTACAATAAGACCGTGCATGCTTGGTGTGACATGTATATATAATGAACATGAGACGTCCTGGACAAGTAACTATCGTGTAACATAATCACAAGATCACAAGAACTCAAGATCACAAGACAAAATAACATGGTATGTCCAGGAATGTCATGTAGTCAAGACAATGCATGTCATATGAGTCTCAAATGTCAGTATTGAAAATACGTGTCAGGAAATAGATCACTAAGACAATGCAGGATATGATGCAAGTGTATATGTCTAATATGTTTTATTATCCTAATTAATGCAACCATCCTGTGCCCCATCCCACAAGACAACTGCATATCAAACAAGTGATGCATTAGTGGAACCTGATAGCAGGGAGAAACAGTTCACTGTACTCAGGTATCATGTAACATGTAATAACAAGAGCGCGCATAAATAACAAGATCTCGTGTGGCATCCAAACCCATAAGGGTCGCCCTTCCAAGCACACCTCCCTAGATTTTCCCTGCTACAATCTCCCCCAATAACCCTGGTTTGATAAATTTTATTAATTAAATGCAAATGCAAACAGTGTGTTAGTCAGCGTTACAGGATCATCGGTACCAAGAATATCAGCATTAGATGGTGAACACGACGTGTATCAAAATCACGGGACGATGTAGACAGTGATAATATCAAGTGATAAATATAAAGTTGTGCAAGTGATGCCAAATACATGCAAAGTAGTGCAAGTGATGACAGTATCATGTAATCTAAATGTCAAAGTAAAACGGTCATGATCGTGTGTCCATAATCCAATAAGATATGCTCGAACAACTAGTCAAAATATTATTGTCAATTTTCTTGATTAATTTTCAGTAATATTAGGATCACAATATTAATCGATATTCAATCTTTAACTATCAATCTTTCTTTATTATTATCCAGTTATCCTCAAAATTCAGATCAAAATATTTATCATGATCAGTGTAGATTTCATTGATCTTCACATCAGTCTATCACATACAAGCAATCATGCAAATTGAATGCATTATGTATAGGAACGAGATGCGAATATGACATGTAAGGCAATGTAACATGATCACGAGATGGTACGGTAATAGTATCAAGAATACAAGAATAATTAGTCATATAATTAGAAGAGAAAAGCTGATATGTACATATGATCACAGGATAGTATTAATGATTATGCGATTGATAACCATGATTTATATTTAAGAGGAAGAATTGAGATCAAGGCGAAAGTCAACGAAAAGAGAATCGTGTACACTTGCCTGACGTCGTTGGAGTTTGAATTCCCGTAATTGCAACCGACTCTGGGTAAAATTTGCAGCCTAAATATTGCGTGAATTAATTAGAGACTTGATATATTCTTTATTCAGTGATAGGTTAAGTGATAATGTATTTTTTACTATTTATTATAATTTTGGTTGGTTAATATTTCAAAATAATTTAATTTCTAAATTTATAGCAACTATTTAAAAATATACTTTCATGATAAAATATATGCATAAAATAATAAATTGATGTATAATGTTTACATATTACCGAATTATGAATTTTATATTTATTTTTGCTATTTAGTATTTTATTGGTCATTTTTAAATAAAATATCATTGAATAGTAATTATAAAAATATTTAATTGCATATTATCCTAAGTAATATTACATTAAAATAATTTTATAGAGTTTCGAATTTAGTTTGTGATTTTTTGTGAAATTTCTGGAATTTTCTGTGAATTTTTTGGAATTTTCTGTGAATTTTCTGGAATTAAAATAAACCTAAAAATCAATAAAAATAAATAAAAAGCTTAACGGGTCTGTTGCTATAGTAATGGGTTTGGTTCTAGTTTGCTACAGTAAATGCTACAATTATTTTTCTAATTATTTTTATTTTATTTATTTCTTTGCATTTTCTTTTTCTTTTCCCTTTCTTTCTTTTTTCTTTTTGTTTAAATGGGGCCGAACCCGGGTCTGCAAAACAGACCCGAACCCGGGTCTCCATACAGACCCGGACTGGGTCTGAGCCCAGACCCAGTCGGGTCTGGCTGAGCCCGACCCAGTCGGGTCCGGCTGGGCCGGGCCTGGCCCGACACGACCCAGGTCTGGTCTGGCTCAGGCCAGACCTGGCCTGGTCTGCACTGTGCTGTGCACAGCGCAGTTCAGTTTTTTCTCTTTTTTTGTTTTGATTAAAATAAATTTCTAAAAATAAATTAAAAATCATGATAATTAGGAGACATATCCTACGTGTTCTACAAAATTTTATTGTGATTTTAGCATGTGTTTTATAAGGTGAAATTAAAGCTAACATGCAACACATACTACTTGTTCGGTGAAATATCACAACGAACTAAATTCTACAAAAATATAAAATAAAATACCTGAAACGCTTCCCTTCAGTATGAATCTTCTTCTCCTCGTCTAGCACTTCAGAATCTCGCCAATTTGAAAGAGGAAGAGATATTGTAGTAGAAGAAAGAAGGAGAGATTGAAGTTTTGCAAGTGACTTGAGATGATGAATTGTCCCTTTTATAGGCACCACGCACACCCCTAAGCCCCCCTGAGAGTTAGGCTACTGAGAGGAGTAGTGGGTTCAGTTTGTGTGAGTGGGAATGAGGGGGAGAAAGTGTAGGAGAAGCTAGAGAGAGTGGGGGAAGTAGAGAAGATGGGGGACTTAAAGCAAGGTTTAAATAAGTGGACTTCGGTTTTGAGACCACACGCCAATGTGGCAAAGCAGTTTGGGTGTTACGGTGTGGGGGTGGTGGCTATGGTTCGAATCTGAGAAGAAACAATTAATAAATTTTGTTTTTTGTTATGTTATTTGGAGGAATAAAAGGTTAAGGAAAAATGTTCAGCTAGAATGGCTTCCATAAAGGAATAATAGCCAAAGTGGTCATGTGGTTAGTGTAGGTTCACCTAGAGGGGGGGTGAATAGGTGATGGCTAATCTAATGGTCACTTAATGGTAAATTATGCAAATAATGCGGAAGCTATAACAAATATGACCAAAATAAATCTTCTTTTAATTAAACACTTATGTATAACTCAAGAGTGTTGCCGAATTCCCTTTGCAGGGCTCTGGACAAGCTCCTCTAGATTCCTCTTGAATGGGTTGAGGTGCCGTGTTGGCTCTCTTGGTTGAATACTAGTGTTAACAACAAGCCCAAGCAAGTATAGCAATTATGAGCACAAGGGAATATATCAAGCATGTAAATGATAAAGACAATTATTGAATGCAAGATATAAAAGAGACAAAGAGAGAGAGAGAGAGATAGAGTAAGCAATCGCAAACACAAAGGGTTTGTTTCGAGGTTCGAGCACACTTGCTCTACATCCCCGCCTTCGACACACGAATGATTTCCACTATGCAAGATCCCAATGGATCTCTCCTCGGTGCCGCAACACCTACAAGCCCTCGGACTCTCTAGTCTCGTACACACCGCAAGCCCCACAAGCTTGCCGAGGCCGCATCTCGAACCAAAGAGTTCACAACCGAACTCAAACCACTACGAGCACACTTGCCCGTCTCCTCAAAGTACAAAGATGAAAACTTTGGTGATCTACAACACTTTGATCACCAATTACAAACTCTCACTACAACACTCTCCTATAGGATAGATATAACAATGGATGCTCAAGTGTGGTGTGAGAAAATCAAGGATTAGAAAGGTGGAGAAAAAAAACTCAAAGAATCACACTTTAAATTACTCTTGATAAATTCTTCCATTTTGATTGGAAGTATTTGCACTCAAATATGTGGAGAAAACTCTGTTAAGAGGATGGGAAAAACTGGCTTAGAAATCTCCAAAAATCTTGGCTCAAAACAATGACCAAACCCCCTTTTATAGAGGTCAGAAAAATGTGACCGTTGGGGTCTGTCAGAGCTGCCGGTCGACCGGCCGGTCGACCACCAACGGTCAAAAATCCGACCGTTGGAGCTTCCGGTCGACCGCCCGGTCGACCTAGAAATACAGAGAGCAGAACTCTCTGCAGCGGTCGACCGTCCGGTCGACCGGACCACTGTGCTGACAGACATGCATAAGTCTGTGCACGTCCGGTCGACCGTGGGTCGACCGGCCCTTGGTTCGGTCGACCGGACCGGCCTGTCAGCCACTTCCAGGTCAGGAAAACTGGTTTAAAAATTTATTTTAAAATCTTTTAACACTTATAAAAATTCTATAAACTTGTTTTAACATTCTATATTGAAAACCAAACTTGTGATAAAAATTTTCAAGACATATATCAACATATTCATATCATTTCAGCGTCTTGCAAATTTTATCAAAAATCAAAACATGTATTTTTCAAACTTGGTTTTCATAACTTCACAAAATATAAAAACAAGATATTTGATTTCATTTTAAAGCATAGTGTGTATGGATATGATCCACTACACAATCATAATGTAATATCTATGTTTTTGTCATAAAGCTCTAAATAAGGTTTTGGATAAAAGATATGTATATATGAAAATACCAAAATCCAAATAGTATTTTGTCACAAAGGAAAATCTTTTCTAAACTACAAAATCTTTTATGAAAAGACAAGTAAATCAAGAGTGTGTGTGTGTGATATATATTTGAGCAATCCACCAACTATCTATCCTTTACATTTTTAACTAAAACAAAAACAAAATCTTATACCTAGACACAAGTCTTCATCTTCTTGAAGTCTTCACTTGAAGTCTTCTCATCTTCTTGACTTGGTCCAAGCTTGATCCAAAAACTCCTTGGATCACACCGTGCTAGCTCCAAATCTTGATATTTTGTCCTTTGTTGAGCTATGCACCTACTAAGATCTTGATAATGAATCTGTCACTATTAAACACAAGATCATTAGTAAATATAACTTCATGAGTTGATCATCATCAAAACTAGGGTGATAGGCCTTTGGGCCAACAATCTCCCCCTTTTTGATGATGACAAAACTCATGGAGTTATATATGCATGGATTAAAGTAAAACTTCAAGGAAGCTCCCCCTTAACTCATGCATACCAAATAAATAATAATATATGACAATGAAGCCCATAAATATGTATGCAAATGATGGAGATGAAACAAAATAAATCTTTTTCTCCCTATTTGCAAAACAAAAACATATATGCACAAATAACAAGGAAGACAAATATTACTCCCCATAACAAGGAAGACAAATACTACTCCCCCTTAAGCAATGAAAACATGCATATGTATACTCAAATACTTCTCCCCCTTTTTGTCAATCATCAACAAAGGGTTCGAAGTAAAATCAAATCAAACCAATTTCTCTCCCCTTTTTGTCAAACACAAAAAGATCAAGAAGGGGTAATACAAATCAATCAATAAAGATTTATATGCGATATACATTCATGAAGAGGAAGACGCTAAGTTAGCTTCCCTACACATATGCATTACATGAAGAAGGGATGACAAGCCCTAACTCACATAACACATATTATGTAATGCATAAGAGGAGATGTGAAGCTCCCCCTACACACGTATATCATATAAAGAAGAGTTGTCAAGCTCCTCAATTTATAATATACTCAACATGAATCTATATGTAAGAGAGATGTTAAGATCTCCTTGCATATAGGAAATACAAATCAAAAATTTTGAATATTTCTTTATCAAAACAAATTTTTGAACTTTCTTAATAAAACACATTTTGAGATATCAAATCAACATATTTTTTTTTTGAATTTTGATATCAATCTTGAAAACATATTGCATAAGCTTTAAGAACAATTGAAAGTTAAATTAAGCTTAGCAAATAGATCACATGTATGAAAAGAGAATACCAATAGAAATTGATATAATTTGAATATGAAAGCATTCATACATATAATCAAAATGTGAGTATATAGAAATCATATTGATACCAATTGAAAATATCCAATGATACCAATTGAAGAGTAAGCTGATCATATACTCTACCAAATGAAGAATACGCACTAGTTAATATGAAAATGTTTTAAAAACTAGTACGAAATCCTTCAAGCAAGGAATAAAGCAAAAATGTTAGTTAATCTCAATATTCCTTTAAATCATGAAGACATGAAAATCATTACACATTTTTTTAAAAAAAATTATATTTCAAGATATATGTATGTTTTGACAACACAATAAGTATACATACATATCTCTTAAACACAATTGAGTCCATATAAATAGATTTGCATTAAAGGCAAGTGACTCAAGAGGTATACATGTATATCTTAAAGTTTGGCAAAATATGCATATACATGAGATGAAAGTTCATGATCATAAATCAAATCCAAAAAGTGAGAATACAAGTTTAAAAATGTATGTATCATCAAAACCAAGCAATACAAGCACATTTCATGGGTTCAAATAAGCGTTCAAGCACAAATATAAATAGATTTATTTGTGGCCCACGATATGTACAAGTATAAATCTTAGTGTTGACAAAAACTAACATATAAACTAATATTCAAATCATGAAGCATCAAATCTTTTCGATCACAAAAAGAATTTATCCATATAATTGAAATAAAGTAGGATCATGTGGATAATCTTAGAAGAATAGATAACTAGTTTAAATTGATTTTGAATAACTAGTTAAAGATCCTTCAAGTAACATCAAATCATATGTTTTTCATAAAACATAACTAGATTCACAAAAATTTAAGCACTCATGGTCTATAAAGCTCAAAATATTTTTAACAAAAATGTGAGTGTTAAACGATCATGTAAATAGCATTTTTTATGAAAATAGTCAATGAAGCTCAAAAAGATCATAAGTCACATTTTTAACAAAAAACGAAAAATGATTTTTCATCAAAACACTAATCTTCATGGTATATGTATGATTAATCCAATCCTAACAATACACATACATATCCCAAATCTAAAAGAGTCTATTAATGATGTTTGCAAGAAGGCAAGAGACTCACGGGTATACATGTATATTTATTAGATTTGAATTAAAAATACATATACATGAAGTAAAGCATAAAAATAAGGCAAAACATGTATAAAAGAGAATCATCAAAACTAGTCTATACATATGCATATAGTGGGTACAAATGAGCATGAAGTTCAATCATATATGAATCAATTGTAATTCACTAATTGAATTTGTATACATGCATGTTTTGATAAAATCTTCATTTAAACATGTAAATACCACATGAAGCACACAAAAATATGAACATGCATGAATATTATGAAATTAAAAGCATGTGCATAAAAGTAGGAGTTTAGAAATTGTTACCAACTTCAAAGCTCCTAACATGGTGGTTGTCCCACCAAAGCCTCCTTGATAGCGGTGCTCCAAATGTGTGTCCATCAAGTCCATTTGCATCCACTACCAAGGCACCAATTCTCTCACGTTTTGTGAGATCCCTCACCTACATCACAAGCAAATGGTGGGGGTTTTGGTACCCATATTTTCTTGGGTCCTCGGGGGTTAGCTTTGTGTTGAGGAACCCAAAATCTTTTATTTTTAACAAAAAATAATGATCTAATCTATCATAACAATATTTTGCTAAATGGCCTTTGCGGCCACAATGTGTACATACGTACACCTTAGTATGCTTATGTGTAGGAGTGTGATCATGTTGTGCAACATAAGCAAATGCATGGTTATGATGTGCATGAATGTGTGGAGTTTGTTTCTTTGAAAACATTGACTCCAACCTAGAATGATTAAAAGCACAAGAGTTCAAGGTTGAACTCAAACCATCCATTTTATTTTTCAAATTCTTAATCTCATTAGTTGTGGCATGTAAAGCATGGTGAGATATAGAATCATTTTTCTTCTTCTTTTTAGAAACAAATTCTTTTTCCTTTTCAACAAATTTTCTTTTCAAAGTAATGTTTTCTTGAAAAACAACTTCCTTCTGTTTTTCAACCAAAGCATTTTATTTTTCAAAGACATATTTCCTTCACATAAATCATTCAATTTTGCAAGCAAGGAAACATTCTCATTTTTCAAATTTTTATTTTTTTTTCTAAGCATGTCATTTTATTTTCTAATGAATCTTTTTCATTAGCATGGCATCAAAATTCTTTTTCAAATTATTGTTGTCTTTTTCTAAACATGCAATGTTAGATTTAAAAGAGTCTTGTTCTACATGCATGCAAGCAATATTCTTTTTCAAATTTTATTTTCCTTTTTAATCATGTCATATTTTTCAAGCAATAGATGACAAAAAGTAGATAGCTCATCATATGACATGTCCTCATCATCGGATTCGGAGTTTACCTCAAGGGGGTTATCCCCTTGGACCATGTAGCACTTGTTGGAGGTGTCGCTTCCAACGTCCGAGTCACTCCCCGCATAGTATAGATCTTTTTCGCCGAGGGAGGTGATGATGTTCCATACTAAAAAAGCCGATTCAATATTAGAAACCCTAGATAAATAATCATCATTTAGGGTTGACTTGATAGCATGAAGGGCTTTTGCATTAGCCTCAAAATTCTTACCATCTAAAGAATATGCATTATTAGTAGTGGCAAGATATACATGAATGCCTAAGGCCTTGAGGTACAATGACATCTTAACCTTCCAAATTTGGATGTTAAGGATGTCAAAGGTGGGTGGTGACATGAAGTCCATGGTGTGTGTACAAAATCTTGTGATTAGCCTAAAATGAGGATCTTTTACTCTAGGTTGTTAGACCCAATATCAAGAGCACCAAGCTCTGATACCAATTGTAGGTTCACCTAGAAGGGGGGTGAATAGGTGATGGCTAATCTAATGGTCACTTAATGGTAAATTATGCAAATAATGCGGAAGCTATAACAAATATGACCAAATAAATCTTCTTTTAATTAAACACTTATGTATAACTCAAGAGTGTTGCCGAATTCCCTTTGCAGGGCTCTGGACAAGCTCCTCTAGATTCCCCTTGAATGGGTTGAGGTGCCGCGTTGGCTCTCTTGGTTGAATACTAGTGTTAACAACAATCCCAAGCAAGTATAGCAATTATGAGCACAAGGGAATATATCAAGCATGTAAATGATAAAGACAATTATTGAATGCAAGATATAAAAGAGACAAAGAGAGAGAGATAGAGTAAGCAATCGCAAACACAAAGGGTTTGTTTCGAGGTTCGAGCACACTTGCTCTACATCCCCGCCTTCGACACACGAAGGATTTCCACTATGCAAGATCTCAATGGATCTCTCCTCGGTGCCGCAACACCTACAAGCCCTCGGACTCTCTAGTCTCGTACACACCGCAAGCCCCACAAGCTTGCCGAGGCCGCACCTCGAACCAAAGAGTTCACAACCGAACTCAAACCACCACGAGCACACTTGCCCGTCTCCTCAAAGTACAAAGATGAAAACTTTGGTGATCTACAACACTTTGATCACCAATTAAAACTCTCACTACAACACTCTCCTATAGGATAGATATAACAATGGATGCTCAAGTGTGGTGTGAGAAAATCAAGGATTAGAAAGGTGGAGAAAAAAAACTCAAAGAATCACACTTTAAATTACTCTTGATAAATTCTTCCCTTTTGATTGGAAGTATTTGCACTCAAATATGTGGAGAAAACTCTGTTAAGAGGATGGGAAAAACTGGCTTAGAAATCTCCAAAAATCTTGGCTCAAAATAATGACCAAACCCCCTTTTATAGAGGTCAGAAAAATGTGACCGTTGGGGTCTGTCAGAGCTGCCGGTCGACCGGCCGGTCGACCGCCAACGGTCAAAAATCCGACCGTTGGAGCTTCCGGTCGACCGCCCGGTCGACCCAGAAATCCAGAGAGCAGAACTCTCTGCAGCGGTCGACCGTCGGTCGGCCGGACCACTGTGCTGACAGACATGCATAAGTCTGTGCACGTCCGGTCGACCGTGGGTCGACCGGCCCTTGGTTCGGTCGACCGCTCGGTCGACCGGACCGGCCTGTCAGCCACTTCCAGGTCAGGAAAACTGGTTTAAAAATTTATTTTAAAATCTTTTAACACTTATAAAAATTACATAAACTTGTTTTAACATTCTATATTGAAAACCAAACTTGTGATAAAAATTTTCAAGAGATATATCAACATATTCATATCATTTCAGCGTCTTGCAAATTTTATCAAAAATCAAAACATGTATTTTTCAAACTTGGTTTTCATAACTTCACAAAATATAAAAACAAGATATTTGATTTCATTTTAAAGCATAGTGTGTATGAATATGATCCACTACACAATCATAATGTAATATCTATGTTTTTGTCATAAAGCTCTAAATAAGGTTTTGGATAAAAGATATGTATATATGAAAATACCAAAATCCAAATAGTATTTTGTCACAAAGAAAAATCTTTTCTAAACTACAAAATCTTTTATGAAAAGACAAGTAAATCAAGAGTGTGTGTGTGTGATATATATTTGAGCAATCCACCAACTATCTATCCTTTACATTTTAACTAAAACAAAAACAAAATCTTATACCTAGACACAAGTCTTCATCTTCTTGAAGTCTTCACTTGAAGTCTTCTCATCTTCTTGACTTGGTCCAAGCTTGATCCAAAAACTCCTTGGATCACACCGTGCTAGCTCCAAATCTTGATATTTTGTCCTTTGTTGAGCTATGCACCTACTAAGATCTTGATAATGAATCTGTCACTAATTAAACACAAGATCATTAGTAAATATAACTTCATGAGTTGATCATCATCAAAACTAGGGTGATAGGCCTTTGGGCAACAGTTAGAGCATTCACTTCACATGTGGGGCACATGGGTTCGAAGCCTGTTATTGATATACATGCCAGTATTTTTCTAATTTTTATTTTAATTTCATTTTTTTCCTTTTTGAATAAACATTTAAGAATTATTTTATTGGATTAAACTCTATTAATTCAGAAAATTCCTCAAAAATTCTCAAAAATAAAAGAAGTCATCCTGAACATTGTTGTGAAGTCAGATTTTCAAAATTCATCCCCGATTGTTAATTAAAAACCCCGAAGTCAACCTATGTCACTGATCGACCCCAAATTGAGATTCTTCTCCAATAATTCTCAAAAAAATTCCAAAATTCTAGAAAAATTATAAATAATGGAAAATAATATCTTTAGTTGAAATTGCCTCAATCTGACTACCAGGATGATTAAATCATTACCAGATACCAGTATTGACATACGTATATTAGGAACCGAGGGTTACAATCCTACCCACCTTATAAAAGAATTTCGTCCTCGAAATTTGGCCAGACATCGACATATGAATCGATGTTGCATCTACAAGAGGTAGGGTTGTCCCAGATTCGTAGTCGTGTCAATATGATATAACTCAATACCAAGTCAACCATGAGTCATGATCTAGCATATTCATCACCATGAGTCCAGGGATCGAATTGACTTTCTAGAGTTCATAATCGATCATATAACTTTAGTCTCCCGATCCACTATAGTCATATTCATCTGATAAGATTTCTCCTACCATTTATAAATTAAATCCTTAAGGTCATCAGTATCATAGTAACACAAATCTCAGATCCTACCGTCACTATTGAAAAATCATCAGTGACAGATAATGAATATAATGTAACCAGTGGTAATAACAAGTGATAATTATAAAGTTAAGTTTTAAATTCATTAATCTTCGTAAGAATTCAGATATACCTATCTTCTCCTTTCATCTGTGATTCCTCAATCAAAGATCACATGATTCTCAATTTATCAAGGTATTCCAATTACAATGTTCTTAAGGGTCATAAGATTAACTCAATAACCTCAAACTATGATAGATATTCTTAAAGCATTACTTAGATCTGAAAACTTTAAGATCCTAAACTCAGAACTAATCCAAGCAATCTGATCCAAGATATAGTCATATTTCGCCCAAGGCAATAGTATCATTTATTGATCTGATTATCACTCCAAGATCCATGCCATAAATCCAGTATGTATGGATGTGATCTGATCATTATTTAATTCAGGCATGATTTATTATTTTAAGTCCATCATCTCACTATGATTCTCTTGTAGACATGTATCTCAAAAGTTTCAGATCTAAAATTTCTCATAAAATTAACTGCCAGATAATTCGATAATGATCCTCTTCATTTATTCTTCTTCATCCAAATAATCATGTCAAGTCCTCAATACATCTATCCTCAATCTAAACCAAGAATAATCTAACCAGACATGATCATGCAGGACAGACTTGGTATGAAGACTACATGGATGGAAGAGTCATATCAGGGTGATGGTTCAAGGATTTCTGGGGATCGATCGTACAAGTATGGAGTCACAGAAGGGAATCAACGACTGTTCACTCAGATAATTTCGCGGATGATTATCATATATGTGGCCTGATTGCATATATGGTATATGTAAGATCACCTAGAGGGGGGGTGAATAGGTGATGGCTAATCTAATGGTCACTTATGAACAAATAATGCGGAATTAAAACTAAGTTGACCAAATTAAACTTCTTTTAATTAAACACTTATGTATAACACAAGAGTGTTGCCGAATTCCCCTTGCGAGGCTCTGGACAAGCTCCTCTAGATTCCCCTTGAATGGGTTGAGGTGCCGCGTTGGCTCTCTTGGTTGAATACTAGTGTTAACAACAATCCCAAGCAAGTATGTATATCAATTATGAGCACAAGGGAATATATCATGCATATATAAGATGAACACAATAAATTGAATGCAAGATATAAAATAGAGACAAAAAGAGAAAGAGAGCAAGAGTGAGCAATCGCAAACACAAAGGGTTTGTTTCGAGGTTCGAGCACACTTGCTCTACATCCCCGCCTTCGACACACGAAGGATTTCCACTATGCAAGATCCCCAACGGATCTCTCCTTGGTGCCGCAACACCTACAAGCTCTCGGACTCCCTTGTCCGTACACCACAAGCCCACCGGCTCAATGAGGGCGCACCTCAAACCTCCGAGTTCACACAAGAACTCTACCACACGAGCACACTTGCCCGTCTCCTCAAAATACAATGGAAATCTCTTTGGTGATCTAACACTTGATCACCAATTACAAAGGCTCACTACAACACTTTCCTATAGGATAGATATGTCTATGGATGCTCAAGTGAAGTGTGAGAAATCAAGGAAAGAAAGCTATGGTGAAAAACACAAGAAATCACTTTTACACTCTCTTGATAAAATCCCTTTAAGATGGGAAGTATTTGCACTCAATTTTGTGGAGAAAACTCTTCTAAAAGTATCAGAAAAACTGGCTCAAGAGTCTATAAAATCTTCTACCAAAAACAGTTGACAAGACCCCCTTTTATAGGCTGACAGAAAATAGAGCCGTTGGGGTTCTGTCAGAGCTACCGGTCGACCGGTCCGGTCGACCGGCAACGGTCAAAAATCCGACCGTTGCAGCCTCCGGTCGACCGGCCCGGTCGACCGACTTCCTGGAGCAGAGAGCAAACTCTCTATCGGTCGACCGGCTCGGTCGATTGATATTTCCAGAGAGCAAAAGCTCTCCTGGTCGGTCGACCGACCCGGTCGACCGGCCACTGTGCTGGCAGTGTGCACAAGGCTGTGCACATCGGTCGACCGGTCCGGTCGACCGACTTGGCCTGTCAGCCAATGTCCAGGTCTGAAAACAGGATTTAAAATATTTTTATAAAATCCTAAAAATACATAGAAATTCTACAAAAATAGTTTTATGATATAGAAACATGCTTGCACAAAATCAAGGCATGTTATTGAAGATTTGACTATTTTGTAACTTGGAAATATTGGCTCATAATAAAAACTGTTTTTCTAAAACAACATGTTTTTCCAAATTTCCATCAAATACAAAAACAAGATACACTTTAAAGCATAGTGTGTGTGGATATGATCCACTACACAATCAAGATGACATATCTAGTTTTTGACATAAAGCACTAAACTTGGTTTGAAATATCAACATGTTTTTCCAAACTTTCATCAAATACAAAAACAAGATATACTCTAAAAGCATAGTGTGTATGGATATGATCCACTACACAATCAAGATGAAATATCTAGTTTTTGACAATAGGCTCTAAGCATGGTTTTGGATATAAGATATGTAAACTATGAAATACCAAAATCAAAACCACTTAAATACAAATTTGGTTTTTGGTTAAAATTCTTTTCTAAAACAAAAATTCTTTTATGAAAACAATTCTATCAAGAGTGTGTGTGCATGGTATACTTGAGCAATCCACCAACTATCTATCCTTTACATTTTACTCTAAAACAAAAACAAAATCTTATACCTAGACACAAGTCTTCATCCTCTTGAAGTCTTCACTTGAAGGCTTCTCATCTTCTTGACTTGGTCCAAATGCAATCCACCGAGCTCATCTCTAGATGTGGTCTTGATGCATAGGCTCGTGAATCGACCGGTGCTAGCTTCCAACTTGACTTTAAATCCTTTGTTGAAGCTCCACACCTACTAAGATCTTGATAAGGAATCTGTCACTAATTAAACACAAGATCATTAGTAATCATAACTTCATGAGTTGATCATCATCAAAACTAGGGTGATAGGCCTTTGGGCCAACAATCTCCCCCTTTTTGATGATGACAAAACTCATGACGTTATATATGCATGGATTAAAGTAAAACTTCAAAGAAGCTCCCCCTTAACTCATGCATACAAAATAATTAATAAATATGATCATGAAGCACATGAATATGGATGCAAATATGGAGATGCAACAAGCATAAATCAAAATCTTTTTACTCCTATTTGCATAAATCAAAACACATATGCATAAATACAAATCTTAATTCCCCTTAAGTAAGAAGGACAAATACTTCTCCCCCTTAAGCAAGGAAATCATGCATATATATCAAAACAAAAACACAAATACTTCTCCCCCTTTTTGTCAATCATCAACAAAGGGTTCAAAGTAAAATCAAATCAACAATTTTCTTCCCCTTTATGTCAAAAATAAAGAAGTCAAGGAGGGGCAATACAAATCAAAAATTTTGAATTTTTCTCATCAAAACAAAATCATTAATTCTATTTTATCAAAACAAATTTTGAATTTCCTCTTTGATATCAAATAAAAAATATTGATACCATTTTAAAATCTAATGCATAAGCTTGAAAAATAAGATTTGAATTAAGCTTAGCATTAACAACACATGAAGAATTCGAACTAGTTAAATGAGAGTGTTTAACAACTAGTACGAAATCCTTCTATCAAGGAATAAATCTAAGGATTTTTATGAAATAGCAATGAAACACAAAATACTCAAACACTCTAATCTATAAAGTCCAAATAGTTTCAAAAGAAGTGAGTGTACTAATGTTATGTGAAACATGGCATCATGAAAATGGCAATAAGGTACAATATTCCTTAGAAAATCATAAACATCAAAATCATCTCACATTTTTTTATTAAATCATTGAAAACAAATCTATATGTCAAGATATATGTATGTTTTGACAATACATGAAATATACATACATATCTCTTAAACTCAAGTGAGTCTATATGAATGGATTTGCATTTAAGGCAAAAGACTCAAGAGTTATACATGTATATTTTAAGGTTTGGCAAAACACACATATACATGAAATAAAAGGCACATGATCATAAATCAAATCCGAAAGGTGAACATAAGTTTAAATATGTATGAATCATCAAAACTAAGCAATACAAGTACATTTCAAGGGTTCAAATAAGCATTTAAGCACACTTACTAATAGATCTTTTTGAGGCCCATGATATGTTCAAGTATAAATCCTGTTGACAAAAACTAACATATAAACTAATATTCAAATCATGAAGCATTAAATTTTAAGAAAAATTGAATCATGTGACAATCTCAAAAACTATTTGAAGAATACATAACTAGTATAAGTTGTTTTTGAAAACTAGTTAAAGATCCTTCAAATATGTCAAATCATATGTTTTTCATGAATGAGACTAAGTACATAAAAATCCAAGCACTCATAGTCCATAAAGCTCATAAATATATTTTTGAATAAAAGATGAGTGTTCAAAGGTTATGTAAATAGCATTTTCATGAAAGTAGTCATTCAAGCTCAAAAAGATCATAAATCACATTTTGTTTTACACATGTTTTAATCTTTAATACAAATCAAAAACATGAAAAATCATCAATTTTTATTATTTATTTAAAATACTAATCTTCATGGTATATGTATGATTTATCCAATTCTAACAATATGCATACATATCCCAAATCTAAAAGAGTCCAATATATATTGCATGAAGGCAAATGACTCAAGGGTATACATGTATATTTATTAGATTTGAATTAAACACACATATACATGAAGTAAAATCAAAGATAGGCATAACAAGTATAAATGACCGAATCATCAAAACTAGCCTATACACATGCATATAGTGGATACAAATGAGCATGAAGTCCAAATATATATGAGTCAATTGTAGTTCACTATACATATATGTATAAATGCAAGTTTTGACGCATTCTACATTTAAGCATGTAAATGCCACATGAAGCACATAAAATCTTAAAACATGAACATGCTATGAATGATATTATGAAAATAAAAGCATGTACATAAATAAAATAGGAGTTTAGAAATTGTTACCAACTCCAAAACTCCAAGCATGGTGGTCTTTCTCACCAAAATCTCCTTGATAGCAATGCATCCAAAAGTTTGTCCATCATGTCCATTGCATCCGCTATCAAGGCACCAATCCTCTCACGTTTTGTGAGAGCCCTCACCTACATCAAAATCAAAGGGTGGGGGTTTTGGTACCCATATTTTCTTGGGTCCTTTGGGGTAGCTTTATTATAAGGAACCCAAAATCCTTTAGACATAGCAAAATATAAGTTATGCTTCTTATCAAAACAATATTTTGCTAAATGGCCTTTGCGACCACAATGTGTACAAGTGTACACCCTATCATGATGCTTATGAGTGTGATTGTGATCGTGATGTGCAACATAAGCATGAGCATGATGTGTATGTGCATGAGCATGGGGAACTTGTTTCTTTTGAAACAAAGATTCCAACTTAGAATGATTGAATGCACATGTGCTCAAATTAGAGCTCAAATTTTCTATCTTATTTTTCAAATTCTTAATCTCATTAGTTGTGGCATGTAAAGCATGGTGAGATAAAGAATCATTTTTCTTTTTCTTTTGAAAAACATTATCCTTTTCTTTTTCAACAAATTTTCTTTTTAAAGATTTATTTTCTTGAAAAACGATTTCCTTTTGTTTTTCCACCAAATCAATCTTATCCTTCAAAATAGTGTTCCCTTCACATAACTCATTTAATTTTGAAAATAAGGAAACATTCTCATTTTTCAAAACTTTATTTTCTTTTTCTAAACATGCCATTTTATTTTCTAATAAATCTTTATCATTAAGCATGGCATCAAAATTCTTTTTCAAAATTTTATTATCTTTTTCTAAACATGCAATGTTACTTCTAAAGAGTCATGTTCTACATGCATGCAATCAAGTTCCTTTTTCAAATTTTTATTTTTCTTTTTAATCATGTCATATTTTTCAAGCACAAGATGACAAAAGGTAGCAAGCTCATCATATGACATGTCTACATCTTCATCATCGGATTCGGTGTTTACCTCAAGGGGGTTATCCCCTTGGACCATGTAGCATACGTTGGAGGTGTCGCTCCCAACGTCCGAATCGCTCCCCGCATAGTATAGATCCTTTTCGCCAAGGGAGGTGAGGGTATTCCACACTACAAAAGCCGAGTCAAGATTAGAAACCCTAGATAAATAATCATCATTTAGGGTTGACTTAATAGCATGAAGGGCTTTTGCATTAGCCTCAATGTTCTTACCATTTAAGCAATATTCTTTATTAGTTGTGGCAAGATATACACTAAGGCCAAGTCCTTTGAGGAACAAAGACATCTTAACCTTCCAAATTTGGATGTTAAGAATGTCAAAGGTGGGTGGTGACATGAAGTCCATGGTGAGGTGTGTGTGTACAAAATATTGTGATTAGTCTAAAAGGAGGATCTTTAACTCTAGGTTGTTAGACCCAATATCAAGAGCACTAGCTCTGATACCAATTGTAAGATCACCTAGAGGGGGGGTGAATAGGTGATGGCTAATCTAATGGTCACTTATGAACAAATAATGCGGAATTAAAACTAAGTTGACCAAATTAAACTTCTTTTAATTAAACACTTATGTATAACACAAGAGTGTTGCCGAATTCCCCTTGCGAGGCTCTGAACAAGCTCCTCTAGATTCCCCTTGAATGGGTTGAGGTGCCGCGTTGGCTCTCTTGTTGAATACTAGTGTTAACAACAATCCCAAGCAAGTATGTATATCAATTATGAGCACAAGGGAATATATCATACATATATAAGATGAACACAATAAATTGAATGCAAGATATAAAATAGAGACAAACAGAGAAAGAGAGCAAGAGTGAGCAATCGCAAACACAAAGGGTTTGTTTCGAGGTTCGAGCACACTTGCTCTACATCCCCGCCTTCGACACACGAAGGATTTCCACTATGCAAGATCCCCAACGGATCTCTCCTTGGTGCCGGAACACCTACAAGCTCTCGGACTCCCTTGTCCGTACACCACAAGCCCACCGGCTCAATGAGGGCGCACCTCAAACCACCGAGTTCACACAAGAACTCTACCACACGAGCACACTTGCCCGTCTCCTCAAAATACAATGGAAATCTCTTTGGTGATCTAACACTTGATCACCAATTACAAAGGCTCACTACAACACTTTCCTATAGGATAGATATGTCTATGGATGCTCAAGTGAAGTGTGAGAAATCAAGGAAAGAAAGCTATGGTGAAAAACACAAGAAATCACTTTTACACTCTCTTGATAAAATCCCTTTAAGATGGGAAGTATTTGCACTCAATTTTGTGGAGAAAACTCTTCTAAAAGTATCAGAAAAACTGGCTCAAGAGTCTCTAAAATCTTCTACCAAAACAGTTGACAAGACCCCCTTTTATAGGCTGACAGAAAATAGAGCCGTTGGGGTTCTGTCAGAGCTACCGGTCGACCGGTCCGGTCGACCGACAACGGTCAAAAATCCGACCGTTCCAGCCTCCGGTCGACCGGCCCGGTCGACCGACTTCCTGGAGCAGAGAGCAAACTCTCTATCGGTCGACCGGTTCGGTCGACTGATATTTCCAGAGAGCAAAAGCTCTCCTGGTCGGTCGACCGACCCGGTCGACCGGCCACTGTGCTGGCAGTGTGCACAAGGCTGTGCACATCGGTCGACCGGTCCGGTCGACCGACTTGGCCTGTCAGCCAATGTCCAGGTCTGAAAACAGGATTTAAAATCTTTTATAAAATCCTAAAAATACATAGAAATTCTACAAAAATAGTTTTATGATATAGAAACATGCTTGCACAAAATCAAGGCATGTTATTGAAGATTTGACTATTTTTGTAACTTGGAAATATTGGCTCATAATAAAAACTGTTTTTCTAAAACAACATGTTTTTCCAAATTTCCATCAAATACAAAAACAAGATACACTTTAAAGCATAGTGTGTGTGGATATGATCCACTACACAATCAAGATGACATATCTAGTTTTTGACATAAAGCACTAAACTTGGTTTTGAAATATCAACATGTTTTTCCAAACTTTCATCAAATACAAAAACAAGATATACTCTAAAAGCATAGTGTGTATGGATATGATCCACTACACAATCAAGATGAAATATCTAGTTTTTGACAATAGGCTCTAAGCATGGTTTTGGATATAAGATATGTAAACTATGAAATACCAAAAATCAAAACCACTTAAATACAAATTTGGGTTTTGGTTAAAATTCTTTTCTAAAACAAAAATTCTTTTATGAAAACAATTCTATCAAGAGTGTGTGTGCATGGTATACTTGAGCAATCCACCAACTATCTATCCTTTACATTTTACTCTAAAACAAAAACAAAATCTTATACCTAGACACAAGTCTTCATCCTCTTGAAGTCTTCACTTGAAGGCTTCTCATCTTCTTGACTTGGTCCAAATGCAATCCACCGAGCTCATCTCTAGATGTGGTCTTGATGCATAGGCTCGTGAATCGACCGGTGCTAGCTTCCAACTTGACTTTAAATCCTTTGTTGAAGCTCCACACCTACTAAGATCTTGATAAGGAATCTGTCACTAATTAAACACAAGATCATTAGTAATCATAACTTCATGAGTTGATCATCATCAAAACTAGGGTGATAGGCCTTTGGGCCAACAGTATATAACTAATCTGGCTCTGATACCAACAAAACCATGTCACGCCCCGCTTCCTAAAATACGGAATACAGGTGCGTGACGATGGCCAGCAAATACTCACGAAGAGTGAAATCTCTTCCATGAGTATCTTAGGCTGTCAATAACAAGCAGGATAGCACACATATATGCACATACAACCAAGCACAGGGATAAAATCACATATATGAAAAACTGAATCATAAACAATATCATCCACTATATCTGAATAAACAAGTCAAGAAGAAAACTAAACTCATCGAAGAACAGCGAAACCAGAATATGATCTACGAACAACTCTCTATACCACCTTCCTGATCTAAATACTGAAAAATAAAATAAAGGTCCATCAGAAGCGGACTAGCAAGAGTACACGGAACAGGAAGGAGAGAATATGAAAATGTAGTAACAGTAAGTAGGATATAAGAACAATATGTTTGGAAATATCAAGAACTGAATGTAACGACAGTAATAGGAATAATCAGAAGATAGATCATGTACAATAAGACCGTGCATGCATGGTGTGACATGTATATATAATGAACATGAGACGTCCTGAACAAGTAACTGTCCTGTAACATAATCACAAGATCACAAGAACTCAAGATCACAAGATAAAATAACGTGGTATGTCCAGGAATGTCATGTAGTCAAGACAATGCATGTCACATGAGTCTCAAATGTCAGTATTGAAAATACGTGTCAGGAAATAGATCACAAAGACAATGCAGGATATGATGCAAGTGCATATGTCTATCATGTTTTATTATCCTAACTAATGCAACCATCCTATGCCCCATCCCACAGGACAACTGCATATCAAACAAGTGATGTGTTAGTGGATCCTGATAGTAAGGAGAAACAGTTCACTGTACTCAGGTATCATGTAACATGTAATAACAGGAGCGCGCATAAATAACAAGATCACGTGTGGCATCCAAACCCATAAGGGTCGCCCTTCCAAGCACACCTCCCTGGATTTCCCCTGCTACAGTCTCCCCCAATAACCTCGGCTTGATTAATTTTATTAATTAAATGCAAATGCAAACAGTGTGTTACTGAGCGTTACAGGATCATCGGTACCAAGAATATCAGCATTAGATGGTGAACACAACGTGTATCAAAATCACGGAACGATGTAGACAGTGACAATATCAAGTGATAAATATAAAGTTGTGCAAGTGATACCAAATACATGCAAAGTAGTGCAAGTGATGACTGTATCATGTAATCTAAATGTCAAAGTAAAACGGTCATGATCGCATGTCCATAATCACATAAGATATCCTCGAACAATTACTCAGAATATTATGGTCAATTTTCTTGATTAATTTTCAGTAATATTAGGATCACAATATTAATCGATATTCAATCTTTAACTATCAATCTTTCTTTATTATTATCCAGTTATCCTCAAAATTCAGATCAAAATATTTATCATGATCAGTGTAGATTTCATTGATCTTCACATCAGTCTATCACATACAAGCAATCATGCAAATTGAATGCATTATGTATAGGAACGAGATGCAAATATGATACGTAAAGCAATGTAACATGATCACGAGACAGTATGGTAATAGTATCAAGAATACAAGAATAATTAGTCATATAATTAGAAGAGAAAAGTTGATATGTACATATGATCACAGGATAGTATTAACGGTCATGCAATTGATAACCATGATTTATATTTAAGAGGAAGAATTGAGATCAAGGCAAAAGTCAACGAAAAGAGAATCGTGTACACTTGCCTGACGTCGTTGGAGTCTGAATTCCCGTAATTGCAACCGACTCTGGGTAAAATTCGCAGCCTAAATATTGCGTGAATTAATTAGAGACTCGATATATTCTTTATTCAGTGATAGGTTAAGTGATAATGTATTTTTAACTATTTATTATAATTTTGGTTGGTTAATATTTCAAAATAATTTAATTTCTAAATTTATAGCAACTATTTAAAAATATATTTTCGTGATAAAATATATGCATAAAATAATAAATTGATGTATAATGTTTGCATATTACTGAATTATGAATTTTATATTTATTTTTGCTATTTAGTAATTTATTGGTCATTTTTAAATAAAATATCATTGAATAGTAATTACAAAAATATTTAATTTCGTATTATCCTAAGTAATATTACATTAAAATAATTTTATAGAGTTTCAAATTTAGTTTGTGATTTTTTGTGCATTTTCTGGATTTTTTTGTGAATTTTCTGGAATTTTCTGTGAATTTTCTGGAATTTTCTAAATTAAAATAAACCTAAAAATCAATAAAAATAAATAAAAAGCTTAACGGGTCTGTTGCTACAGTAATGGGTTGGTTCTATTTTGCTACAGTAAATGCTACAATTATTTTTCTACTTATTTTATTTTATTTATTTCTTTGCATTTGCATTTTCTTTTTCCTTTCTTTCTTTTTTCTTTTTTTTCTTTTTTCTTTTTTTTTAAATGGGGCCGGGTTCGAGTCTGCAAAACAGACCCGAACCCGGGTCTGTATACAGACCCAGACTGGGTCTAAGCCCAGACCCAGTCGGGTCTGGCTGAGCTCGACCTAGTCGGGTCTGGCTGAGCCCGACCAGGCCCGGCTGGGCCTGGCCTGGCTCGACCAGACCCAGGTCTGGTCTGGCTCAGGCCAGACCTGGCCTGGTCTGCACTGTGCTGTGCACAGTGCAGTGCACAGCACAGTTCAGTTTTTTCTCTTTTTTTGTTTCGATTAAAATAAATTTCTAAAAATAAATTAAAAATCTTGATAATTAGGAGACATATCCTAGGTGTTCTACAAAATTTTATTGTGATTTTAGCATGCGTTTTATAAGGTGAAATTAAAGCTAATATGTAACGCAAACTACTTGTTCGGTGAAATGTCATAACGAACTAAATTCTACAAAAATGCAAAATAAAATACCTGGAACGCTTCCCTTCAGTCTGAATCTTCTTCTTCTCGTCCAGCACTTCAGAATCTCGCCAAATTTGAAAGAGGAAGAGATATTGTAGTAGAAGAAAGAAGGAGAGATTGAAGTTTTGCAAGTGACTTGAGATGATGAGATGTCCCTTTTATAGGCACCACACACACCCCTAGGCCCCCCTGAGAGTTAGGCTACTGAGAGGAGTAGTGGGGTTCAATTTGTGTGAGTGGGAATGAGGGGGAGAAAGTGTGGGAGAAGTTAGAGAGAGTGGGGGAAGTAGAGAAGATGGGGGACTTAAAGCAAGGTTTAAATAAGAGGACTTCAATTTTAAGACCACACGCTAATGTGGCAAAGTGGTTTGGGTGTTACGGTGTGGGGGTGGTGGCTATGGTTTGAATCTGAGAAGAAACAATTAATAAATTTTGTTTTTTGTTGTGTTATTTGGAGGAATAAAAGGTTAAGGAAAAATGTTCAAATAGAATGGCTTCCATAAAGGAATAATAGCCAAAGTGGCCATGTGGTTAGAGCATTCATTTCACATGTGGGGCACATGGGTTCTAAGCCTGTTATTGATATACATGCCAGTATGTTTCTAATTTTTATTTTAATTTAATTTTTTTCCTTTTTGAATAAACATTTAAGCATTATTTTATTGGATTAAACTCTATTAATTCAGAAAATCCTCAAAAATTCTCAAAAATAAAAGAAGTCATCCTGAACATTGTTGTGAAGTCAGATTTTCAAAATTCATCCCGATTGTTAATTAAAAACCCCGGAGTTAGCCTATGTCATTGATCGACCCCAAATTGAGATTCTTCTCCAATAATTCTCAAAAAAATTTCCAAAATTATAGAAAAATTATAAGTAATGGAAAATAATATCTTGAGTTGAAATTGCCTCAATCCGACTATTAGGATGATTAAATCATTATCAGATACCAGTATTGACATACGTATATTAGGAACCGAGGGTTACATCAGTGGTTTCTTCTTCGTCAGAGGACGAGGAATCACTGTTTTCCCATGATGCTTGGTAGTCTTTCTTCTTTCTGAACTTTTTGTTCTTAAATTTATCTTTATTTTTAAGCAATGGGCAATCCTTCTTCATATGACCTATTTTATTACAATTAAAACATCTAAACTTACCTTGCTTTAAGAATCTTCTGAATTTTCTTAAAAGCATTGCCATCTCCTCTTCATCGTCATCTGAATTGTCCGTATCTGAGGATGCATGGAAGGCAAGTTGTTTCTTCTTTAAGAGAGATTATTGTTCATCCTTCTTTCTTTTTTCGAGTTGTACTTCATATGCCATTAGATTACCAATAAGGTTTTCTAATATCATTGTTGAGAGATCATTCGCTTCTTTTATTGCAGTTGTCTTCTTCTCCCAATCTGGTGTGAGTGATCGAAGGATCTTGCGAACTTTTTCAACTTGGGTGTATTCCTTTCCAAGGGATGCTAAGGAATTATTTATGTCGGTGAATCTTGTAACCATTTCTGAGATGGTTTCATTCTCCTTCATTTTGAATAGTTCAAACCTGTGGACAAGAACATAAATTTTAGATTCCTTAACTTTATTTGTGCCTTCATGTGTTACCTGAAGAGTGTGCCATATTTGATTTGCAGAAGTGGCTGTTGACATACGGTTGAATTCTTCTTTAGTTAAGGCACAAAATAAAGCATTCATCGCTTTGGCATCAAGGTTCGCATTCTTCTTTTGATCATCACTCCAAGCATTGTAGTTGGTTGTTGGCCTGGTGTACGGTGCTTCTACAATGTTCCAAAGTTCGTAGTTGAGCGATTGCAAGTAGATCTTCATTATACACTTTCAATAGTTGTAGTTGGATCCATTGAATAGCGGTGGACGTTGTGTAGATTGTCCCTCTTTAAATTATGACGAAGGGAACTCTGTTGCCATCCTTGTAGATTGTTGACTGGATATGCAGGGCCTGTATGCCAGGCCGGGCTCGATACCAAATGTTGGTCCCGAGATGATGCCAAGTGTGGATCTAAAATACAATGTCAACACTCACACAAGAATATTAGTGTTAAAGAAATAAACGTACTTGCAATTAGGAAAATTAATCACAGAAAAGTTAATCAAACGCAAACACAAGTGATTTATCCTGGTTTGGTCCTCGTGACCTACATCCAGTCCCCAAGCCACCCGCTTGAGATTTTCCTTTATCTTTGACTCTGTACACCCAAAACCAACACCTTGTATCCCACTTGACAAGTCCCCTTTACCAAATGTATACAACTCTTCTTACAACCAAGAAGACCACAACACCTTGTACAACTTCTCTTCTACACCAAGAAGACGCTCTTATACAATGATTCCTTTGAGTGATTACAAACTTTCCTATAAGCCTTGATTCAGTATGTGATCGTGGACAAGGGCTATTATAGGTTGACTTTTAGAAATCTTCACTTTGAAGTAAGAATTTGGTGAAGAAACAGAAAGTGGAAACAATTTTCAGAGAACCAGAATTTTGGCAAGATTTTTTGGTCAGAAAACTATAGATTTGAATTGGTATATTAAAACTAAGATAACAACCCTATTTATAGCTGAACTCTATGGTTAGTTATGGTAGTTATTAGGACAAATTTGAATGTATAAACGTTGGATAACGTTGAAGGAAATACCAGAAAACAGAAACTGTCCAACAGTCAGAAACTGCCATTAGTCGACATGAGATATGAGTTAGTCGACTAGGGTAGGCAAATTTCTCAAGGTTAGTCGACTATAGAAAAGACCAAGTCGACTAGGTCAAGTTTGAATTAATAGACAAGTTTCTAGAAACTGAAACTAGTCGACTAGATGGAAGGTATAAGTCGACTACAACATCTATTAGTCGACTATATAAACTGTTAAGTCGACTAACAGTGACAAACAGAGAGTTGTGATCTTTCAGGACAAAAGATAGTTGACTAGGGAAATATATAAGTCGACTATACCAAGGATAAGTCAACTAGTCAAGGCTATAAGTCGACTAATAGACTATGATATGTATGTTTCAAGGCTTTTAACATGCTATCAACAATTACAATACACATCATTATCAACTCTCTTTGGGAAGTCTTGATCATGTAGAACTCTTGATTAGACTTGTGATAGATCTCCAAATGATATGGCCTCACAAATGTATCATCAAAAGCAAGTTCCAACAGATATAAGCTTGTATCAGTATCATTTCATGATCGGTAGATCGTCGTTGTTGGCTTAGACCTAGTATTGATATACCATAGACGGGACTTGATCTTGTAACTGACCTAGTTGTAATAAATCTTAGAATATAATATATTGATCTTGTGGCTGATTGATTCATGATTGAGGTTAAAGATTCATATTTTATGTATAGTATTTATCAGACAAATTGTTGAGTAACTATTCTGATTAGAACTCTTTTGGGTATTGAGGACGTGTTAGATTTGACATTGCTTTATCGACAGACTATTTACTGATACATGGATATGTATGAAAATGATACCTTAGACGCTGATGTATGCGACGGGACTGACTTTTGGACTATTTGGAGCTATTATTTTGGATTCTCGCTTTGATGAGTTTGACTGATGTATTGATGACCTTATTGATATTGACTACTAGATGTAGAGGTGATCTAGATTCCGTGTTGATTGAGAATGTTACACTTCTTAGTTATGATCTTGATTGAATTGGACACTGATGATTAAATAAATATGAGATCTTTATTGATAGAATGAAATCTTGGACTAGAACCTGTCGGTAGACTCGACTGGATTGGAATTGACTTGAAGATTGAGGAGTAGACATAGATTGGGTTGACCTGACCTGGTGGATTTTATATATATACTTGATATGTTACTTGAGTTTTGGATCTTGTGACTCGACTGCTATAATCTTGTGTTTACATTTTTGAAAAAAGTACAAAAGATCCAGATCCAGATGCTCCTTTGTCCTCAAGCACCAAAATGAGCTTAAGGCATTGAGACCCCCCCCCCCCCCCCCCCAATCAACTTGTTGGAACTTGGTTTTGATGATAACAAACTCATAACATGTCTTCCACATATACATACATATTTACATGAACATCCTTACAGTTGTGATGCAGGTTCCTTAGTGCTCAAAATAAGATATAACTCTATCATTGAGTTTATGAAGCACAAGATTATAGCAGGATGTTTTTCTACATTTATGTATTTTTATTATTTTTTAGAAGATTATAAAAAGCTTTGATCACTGAGTGAGGAAGAGAAATTGAATTGGAATAAAGAAAAGTCTAGGTTAGAAAGTTCTTAGTCTCTTCTCAATGTAGCCACGTAGTAAGGGCTAGATGGGTCGATCCACAAGGAAAGATGCGACGAAAACTTTTTGGAATGAATTCTCTAACAAATAGCTTGGAAAAAAGAATATTGATCATAAGAAAAAATTTTAATTAAGCTAAACAGATTATAGTCTACTAATCATCTGCCACAACTAAGTATTAGTCTAAGAGAGAAGAACATCATATCTAAGTCATAAAAATCTACCTTAGGGTTTTGATTAAGAATCAAGTAAGATGAGTAAAAATATTGTAAACCCTATTTAAAGTATACTAAATATAATTAAACTTTAGTTCATCCTAATTTCTAAGCATAGCATAATAAAAGTTTTTTAAACCTAACAAGATGCTATCAAAGTTTCTAAATATGAACTAAAAATAATCATGAAAAAAGTGCACCCTAAATTTATTTAACTTAATTAATTATTCATCTTCAAGAATTATCAATTCAATCCTAGGGTTTCTATTAAGCATGGATTTCAATCAGTTCATCTTTTAGACTAAAGTTAGTTGATCGAGATATTAGCAAACTACAAGTTAATTTAGTTATTCATATTTTTTTATTTAAACAAAATTTATTATAAAGAAAGAAAGTTGCATCAACAAGAAAAGAAGAAAACAAAACAAAAGAAACTAAAACAATAAATTCTAAATTATAGAACAAGAGAAATGAAAAGAATAATGAAACTTTATTAATGGATGTCACCAGCCAATTACAAAGCCCTTCTTCTTCTTCAAAAATATTCTTCTCCAAATTGAAAGCTAAATAATACAATTAAAATTTGAAAAATTAAATGGCTAACAAAAATCTTATATTCAATCTCTAAGATGTCTCTTCTCTGTTACTTTTCAGGAGTATTTATAGGAAGATTTAAGAAGTAGAGTCCCAGTACAATAATGTCCCTCAACAGCCACACCAACCGCTTCAAAAGGGCCATGGAAACACGGGTTTTGCAGTATTTTCACAGCAAAAGCATGGATTTGGCCACGCGCTTTGGTGTGTGGCCTCCTCTGGTCTGTCCATATGGTAATCTATCCTCAGAATCTTCAGTTTATCTCTAAATTTTGAAATACAATGATCTCTTATATAACTTGGAGATCAATATCTCTAAATCTGAATTAAATTCATCTTTTCTCCCCATTATCTTCATCTTGTGGTGCAAGCAACCAGATTTAAATAGAATTCTACCTTTATCTTTAATTAGGATGAGGATTCATCTTATTCCTCCTTTAGATTTTATTTTAAACCCCAAATTTAAATGAGAGAGAAAAAATGCTTCCTTTATCTTTCTAATTAATCTTTATTTTCATAATTCTTGTAGGCTTTTGGGCTTCTTTTGGACTTTTTCTTGGTTTATAGAGGCCTGCACATCACTAAATAATAAATAAATTAAATAGTAATGTTTTAACAAAAATTTAGCATGAAAATATGAATAATAATATGTATTATTGATGGCTAATTATACACCCACACCTATCGAGTAAAAATAAATAATTAAAACAATAATATTACTATCCTAATATCACTTTCGTAAGTATCATGATTGCACTTAGCACAAGTAACAAGCCGTTAAACCTCTAGGTTACTCCTAGAGAACGAGTGTCGTCTCGTGAGGGTTTTCCGTGGATTACACCACCCACAAAATCCATAAAGAAAGGAAAATAAAATGTTAGTATTTTTAAAATTCCATTTTAAAAGGAGAAAAATATTTGAAATATCTTTGAAAAAATTAAACAATTTATAAGTTTTTAGGATTATCAAATAGATCATTCTTATACTTAGTCTTTATTCAAGTAATTATTTATTAATTTAGGTTAGGATTCAAGCTGAATTTCTCATTGAGTCTTTTATCTTACTCTAAGTCATATGTATCCTTGTGAATGTGAATTTTTTTACTTTGGATTCTTCAACTTCAACTCTGATCCCTTATATATTTATTACCTTTTTTTGTCAGAAGTTTGAAGTATTACCACTTTGTTGCCTTTTAAGCACTTTTTTCTTTTTTTTAAATATGTATAACTCATATAATTTTCTTTCGTGTAAGTATAAAGGCTTCTTTAGGTCCTAATACCTAACTAATTGATTATTAGATGTGTTAATACATATATTATATATTTTTCTCTTTTTTGTTCAAACTTACCTAATTACCTTTCGTGTAAATACCAAAGTTTTCTTAGGCCAAAGTACCTAGCTAATTAATAATTAAGTTTGTTCATTATATATATATTTTTCTAAGACACAAGAGTCTTTATTTTGAATCCCAATGTGTAAGTGTATAAAGCATGCATATTTCATCAAGGTAAAGATATCAAGACTACATTACTTTTTCAATTTTTCATCCTAAACTTAAAAATCAAACAAATACTCTTATTTTGACCAAGTAGTAAGAAATTCTAATTATGATTTTTCTATTCCTTAAATTAACTTAATTATTTACAAAAGATAAATAAAAATATTATTTTCTTTTTCAAAAAGTTTTGTTTTTTTATAAAAAATTATTTTGAATTTTTTATATGTTATTAATTTTCCTATATTATGTTAGACTTATGTTAGTTGGTTACCCCCCACACCTATCTCATGCATTATCCTCAATGTATGAATGTATGTACAAATGCATGAAATGAAATGTCAGAAAGGTAGAGTTATTGATGCATTGGGTCAAAAAGACCCATGGCTGGGTCTGTTTCCGGTACTGATTCCAAGAAAGGTTTCAAACATTAACCATTTACGTTGAATTCATTACCATTCTTAGGGTCGCATATCTCTATTACTCAATGTGGAAATACAGTCCTAACAATGAATGGCCTTGTTCATCTTGATTTCAACTTCTCGGGAAAAAGGTGAAGTCTAGAATTATAGAATAAGACTTTTTGTCCTAAAACAAAAGTTTTCTCATGATAAACTTATCATGAAAAACCTTAACCCTATCTTTTGTAATCTTCGCATTGTCGTACACCTCGAACTCCTTAAGTTAAAAAATCTGTAATTTTCAAAATGCACCAGCCTTATCTAGATCAAAATTCAGCTGCTTAATTGCCTATAAGGCTCGGTGCTCTAACTCGACAGGAAGGTGGAAAGCCTTTCAAGCACTAGCCTATAAGGAGATATCTTTAGAATCGTTTTAAAGGCGGTCCTATATGCTCATAAGGCATCCACCAATTTGGTGGACCAGGCCTTCCTGTTTTGATTCACAGTTTTCTCCAAGATAAGCTTAACTTGCCTATTTGAGACTTTCACTTGCCCATTGGTATGAGGATGGTAAGGTGTGAAAAACTTGTGTATTATGGCATATTTTCGCATAAAAGCTTCAAAATTTTTATTGCAAAAATGTGAACCATTATCACTAATTATGGCACGAGGGGTTCTAAAGTGTGAAAAGATATTTTCTTCTAATAACTTGACAATAACTTTGTTGTCATTTGTCGTGCAAAGGATGGCTTCTACTATTTGAACTTATTTTGATGATAACATTTGTGATACAGTTGAGTTGGAGCTCTATCTCAAAAGCTTATGATGAGTTCTATATGCTGAAGACAACTCAAGGATATTTGGCTATTTTATGTATTTGATATAGAATGTTAAAGGGCTTGAAACACACACACTTTAGTCTATTAGTCGACTTATATCTAAGTATAGTCGACTTATATATACTATAGTCGACTGAACCCTTTATGTAATCGACTAACTTCTGTCCTGAAAAGATATCTACTTTCTGTTTCTCGATAGTTAACATTATTAGTCGACTTAATAACCTTTCTAGTCGACTAATATATTCTGCTGGTAGACTAATTTCAGTTTCTAAAGACTTGCATATCTGTATCATATTCTTGTAGTCGACTTACTCCTTTGATTAGTCGACTAACCCAATCAAATATGCCTATACTAGTCGACTAACCCCCAACCCCTAGTCGACTTATAGCAGTTTGTAACTGTTGTACAGTAATTGAATTCTGGTGTTCTATCCAACATTTTAATATTCAAATTTATCCTGATAACTACTCTAACTGACCATAGATTTCACCGATAAATAGGGATGTTATCCTAAGCTAAATCACCAATTCACATCAATAGTTTTTCTGCCCAAAAACTCTGTTCAAAATTCTGTTTTTTAGAAAACTATTTTCACTTTCTATTTTGCATTCAAATTCCAATCTTTTAGTGAAGAATTCTGAGAGTCCACCTATAAGAGTCCTTGTTCATGATCATATACAGATTCAAGACTTATAGAATTGCTTGTAATTACTCAAAGAAAGGAGTTGTAAAAGGTGTCTTCTCGGTGTTAAGAAGTGGTGTACAAAGAAATTGTCTTCTTAGTGTAAGAAGATTTGTATATATTTAGCAAAGGGGATTTGTCAAGTGGTGTACGAGGTGTTGATTTTGGGTGTACAAAATCAAGGATAAGAAAAATCTCAAGCAGATCGCTTGGGGACTAGATGTAGGTCACGAGAACTGAACCAGGATAAAATATCTTGTGTTTGCGTTTGCATAATTTTTGAGATTTATTTTCTTTCTTGCAAGGTATCTTATTTAACGCTAATATCTTTGTTCTAGTATTATGTTGACATAATATTTTAGATCCTACAATTACTATCAGAGCCCTGCATACCCGGTCAATCTATAAGGATGGCAACGGAGTTTCCTTCATCACAATTCAAAGAGGGACATTCTACACAACGTCCACCACTATTTGATGGATCGAACTACAACTACTGAAAGTGTAGAATGAAGATTTACTTGCAATCACTCAACTACGAACTATGGAATATAGAAGTAGGTACACCAAACTGAGTACCAATTACAGCCCTGGAGTGAAGAACAAAAGAACTTAGGAAATCTTGATGCCAAAGTAATAAACACGATTTTCTGTGCCTTGAACAAAGAAGAATTCAATCGCGTGTTAACAGGCTGATCTGCAAATCAAATATGGCAAACTCTACAGGTAACGTATGAAGGCACAAATAAGGTTAAAGAATCTAAAATTTTTATTCTTGTCCACAGGTTTGAACTCTTCAAAATGAAGGAGAATGAAACCATCTCAGAAATGGTTATAAGATTCACCGACATTACAAATTCCTTAGTAGCCCTTGGCAAGGAATACACTCAAGTCGAAAAAGTGAGAAAGGTTCTACGTGCACTCACACCAGATTAGGAGAAAAAACTACTACAATTGAAGAAGCAAATGATCTCTGAACTATGTCATTAGAAAACCTTATTGGTAATTTAATGGCATATGAAGGACAACTTGAAGATCGAAAGAAGGATGAACAAGAACTTCAATCTAAGAAGAAAGTACTTGCCTTCCATGCATCCTCAGATACGGACAATTCAGATGACGATAAAGGGGAGATGGCAATGCTCTCAAGAAAATTAAGAAAATTCTTGAAGTAAGGTAAGTTTAATCCTATATGTTTTAATTGTAATAAAACCGATCATATGAAAAAGGATTGCCCATTGCTCAAAAATAAAGAAAAATTCAAGAGTAAAAAGCTCAAAAAGAAGAAAGAATATCAAGCATCATGGGAGAATAGTGATTCATCTTCCTCAGATGAAAAAGAAGCCACTGAGCATGCCAATATTTACTTTATGACTTAAGAAAAAGATGAGGTACAGTATACTGAACTCTTAGATGCATTTCATGAGTTATATAATAATTTTAAGAATGAAAAGATGAAAAATAAAGTTTTATCAAAGGAAAATAAAAGACTCATCAAAGAAAATTTTCATTATGTTTCTCACATTTCTTCTTTAAATTCTCAAAAGGATGATTTTGAAAAAGTTATATCTTTATTGAAAAAGGATAATGTGAATTTCTTAAAAGAAAATATTTTTTTAAAAGAGAAACTATGTCTTTAAATGGAAGAATTTCTGTTTTAGATAAGGACATGATAAGTTTTCAAAGATAAATATGAAGAACTTTTGAATAAAGTGACAGTTTAATAAAGGAAGAGAAAATTTGAATAATATATTGTCATATCAAAGATTTCATGTAACCATTTTGGACTTGAATTTTCAAAAGATAAGCATATTGGTCTTGGTTGTTTAAAAAATAATGTTGAAAGAACTACACATGTCTATAAAAAGAAAAATGATAATTCTTTTGTTAAGAAGACCATGAAATCAAAGCATAAATATATTTAGATTCCTAAAAATCTAAATAATATGGATAAAAATGCTTATATTGCATCATATATACATCATATATGTAATTCATGCAATTATATTTATACTAACAAATGGAAACCAAATTCAAATTGAGTTTGGATTCCTAAAGGTTAATATTTTTATTATGTTATGATTGGTGCCATTAATAATATTTTATCTTATAGGTACCATACAAAGAAAAGAGAATTCCTGATGATATAAGTTATTTCTCACATTTGAAAATATATCATATTTATGCTATGATGCAGGGGAGAACACTTATTATATATATCTGTTATAACTCATTTTATGTAGGGGGAGAACATATATTTGTTATAACCTGTTTTCTGCAGGGGGAGTTTCTTTATAGGGGGAGCTTGTGCATACACATATTTTCATCATCAAAAAGGGAGAGAATGTTGGAACATATTTTGATGATAACATTTGTGATGTAGTTGCATTGGAGCTCTATCTCAAAAGCTTATGATAAGTTTTATATGCTGAAGACTACTCAAGGATATTTGGCTATTTTGTGTATTTGATATAGAATATTAAAAGCCATGAAACACACACACTTTAATTTGTTAGTCAACTTATATCCAAGTATATTTGACTTATATATCCTATAGTCGACTTGACCCTTTATGTAGTCGACTAACTCTGTCCTGAAAAGATATCAACTTTCTATTTCTTGACAGTTAACATTATTAGTCGACTTATCGACCTTTCTAGTCGACTAATACCTGTTGTAGTTGACTAATATATTCTACTGGTCGACTAATTTTAGTTTTCAAAAACTTGCATATCTGTATCATATTCTTGTAGTCGACTTACTCCTTTGATTAGTCGACTAACCCCCAACCCCTAGTCGACTTATAGCAGTTTGTAACTGTTGCACAATAATTGAATTATGGTATTTTATCCAACGTTTTAATATTCAAATTTATCCTGATAACTACCCTAACTGACCATAGATTTCACCTATAAATAGGGATGTTGTCCTAGGCAAAATCACCAATTCACATCAATATTTTTTCTGCCAAAAACTCTGTTCAAAAATCTATTTTTCAGAAAACTATTTTCACTTTCTATTCTTAACTCAAATTCCAATACTTTAGTGAAGAATTCTGAGAGTCCACTTATAAAAGTCCTTGTTCACAATCACATACAGATTCAAGGCTTATAGGATTGTTTATAATTACTCAAAGAAAGGAGTTATACAAGATGTCTTCTCGGTGTTGAGAAGTGGTGTACAAGGAAATTGTCTTCTGGTGTAAGAAGAGTTGTATACATTTGGCAAAGGAGATTTGTCAAGTGGTGTACAAGGTGTTAGTTTTGGATATATAAAATCAAGGATAAGAAAAATCTCTAGTGAGTTGCTTGGAGACTGGATGTAGGTCACGAGGACCAAACCAGGATAAAATCTCTTATGTTTGCGTTTGTATAATTTCTGAGATTTATTTTCTTTCTTGCAAGTTATTTTATTTACCGCTAATATCGTTATTCTAGTATTGTGTTAACATAATATCTTAGATCCTACATCTACCTATTTGGATACATAATCCACAACCAATAAGATGTATTGGTGCCAAAATAAGTTAGGAAAGGGACTCATAAAGTCAATACTCTAAACATCAAAGAGTTTTACTTTTAGAATTGGATTTAAGGGCATCATATTACGTTTCGAAATCCTTCTTATCATTTGGCATCTTGTACATGTCTTATGATTGAGGCTTAACCTACACATAAGATTACAGAATTTCAGAACTTTTAAAACAATAGTACAAGGTGCTCAATTCTACCGCAATAGCAAGGGGCTATGCGGGTCGTAATCCACAAGGAGGAACTAGCGATAGAAGCTTTTTAGTAAGTTCTCTTTTATGTTACAAAGAATGGTTAAAGTTCTTCTTTTAGTTCTTAAAAAGAAAAGTGAAAAAGAGTTAAAGTTAAATTAAGAAGAAGATAGTGGATTAAGAAGGTGGAGAAAAACAGAAAATAGGCATATACAAAGAAATCGAAATGAGTGATGAAAGAGTTGGGTGTTGTTGGTGTTGGTGATCTAAACTAAAGAAATAAAAGAAAAGAAAGAAAAAATTAAAGAAATACTTACCTCCTCTGATTGATGACTTACCTGGAACCCTTGCTGTTTTACCTTGCTTCGGAGGCGTTCAACACATAAAACATAAGATCGAACTCAGTCCCTATTCGCATTACATCATCAAGACGAACAAGAATGAAATGATACAGAATCTTGAGGAGGAGAACATCATCATGTAATATCATTAGCACTCACACAAACATGGCTATACTGATTCTTCTAGATTCACTTGAATGCTCATCATATCCAAAAGAGAAAAAGTAGAAAGAAGAAGAAACAAAAGTAAGACAAACATTAAAAAAATTACCTTCTATTGCTTGCAGAAACGATGGAAGAAAGGAGGAGGTACATCGGTGTCACTCTCAACATAAGCCACTCTCTTACTTACATGAATCTCAATCTAACCTATGCTTATAAAGAAACAAAAATTACATAAAAAGAAAATAAAAACCTATAATACAAAGAATGGAAAAGTGGCATAAAATCTATCTCTCTGCTTGGTCGTCCTCTGTACGCTCTGAAAATCCTAGTATTTATTGGTAAAACCTAACCTATGAGAGCGTATGAAGATAGGGGGGAGCAAACGCTCCCCCTAACTCTCTAACAAAGCCACGAAAATGCGGTTAGGGTGTTGCCAGGTGGCCACACCCTGTTGGTGGAACTCCCCGGCTTCGCGATTGATGTTTGTCTTCAGCTGAATTTGCAGTTTAAGTCCAGGATGTTGACGAAATGGCCTTTGATCCTTGGCTTCAACCGATTGATTTGTAGGGATTTATTCTAACTGTTTTCAACCAATCTGAACCGACCTGATCTGCCCTGATTTATTGAGTTCGAATTAATTTTGATTTATTCAGAATTTGATGGGCTTTTGGGCTCATTTCTCTTCACTCTCCTTTAGGAATGAGCCTGCAAATAAATTAAACAATAATTAGGAAAAAAAAGAGTTTATTTTATAATAAATATGAGAATATGATAATGAATGTGCAATATTAGCAACCGATCACACCCCCATACCTATCTTTTGCTTGTCCTCGAGCAAAACAAGTAAACAAAAAATTATTAGACCACTTTTACAGGTCACGCGATTGCACTGAGCATGCGCAACAAGCCGTTAAACCTTTAGGTTACCCCTAGAGGACGAGTTTTATCTCGTGAGAGTTTTCAGTGGATTACACTCACAAAATAAATAAAGAAAGAGAAAAATGTTAGTATTTTGAAAACACATTTTGAAGAAAAATATTTGAAATATTATTGTAAGTTTTAAGTAATTTATAAGTTATAGGAAACTGAATTTTTCATTCCTAAACTTAGTCTCTATTCAAAATTTGTTATCAATCAAAATAAGGAGTCATATTGTACTTCTCCTCTAGTCTATTACTTTACCCTAAGTCCGTGCGCCTTGTGACCGTGAAAATTTTGACTAAGGGTTCTTTAACTCTAACGCTTATGTCTTTTATATTTATATATATATTATATATATATATATATATATATATATATATATATATATTATATATATATATATTTGTGATATTATTCCTTAGTTCTATTAGGCTTTCTAACCTGCCCATGTAATAAGCCTTTAATCGATGACTCCCAAACCAAACGGTCTTAGGGCACCGGGTGAGAAAATACCCCAAGGACTTGAGGACTCGAGCAAATAAGGCCACAAAACTAAGGATTTAATTATATGAACCACTTTTAGGCGTGAATACTTATGCGTTATTAGGCACAGATGCCCAGCTTATCAGAATATTTTTTTTATATATATTTTTTCTCAAGCTTATCTAATCATCTTTCGCATAAATACCAAGGCTTACTTAGGCCAAAGCACCTAGCTAATCAATAATTAGATTTGTTCATCTTTCATAGATATATTTTTTTTCTTTTTTTTCTTTTTTTTATAAGGCATAAGAATCTTTATTTTTGAACCCTAAGTGTGTAAGTGTATGAAGTGTGCATATTTCATTAAGGTAAAGATCAAGACTAAATTACTTTGAATAATTATCTTCCTAACCCTAAAGTCAAACAATTAATCTTATTTGACCAAGTTTAAGAAATCCTAATTTTGATTTTCCTATTCCTTAAAATTAACTTAATTTCTTACAAAAAAATATGTCAAAATATTGTTTCTATTTCAAAAAGTTTTTAAAAGTAAAGAAAATGTTAAAAAACAAAAAATAAAAAGTTTTTTTGTTTTTTTTTAATAAAAAGAAAAACCTAAGTTATGTTAGAACCCTCCCCCACACCTATCTCATGTATTGTCCTCAATGTATGAATTAATGCATAGATGCATGAAAAAGAAGATAGGGAAGGAAAATACTACCTTAATGTGGTGGTTCCGGTGGTGGTCTGATTGGTCCACGAAATGCGGCCCAATCGACTTTGCATGCAGCTCGGAGGAACCCACCAGAAATCTCTCTAATATAACCCACTAAAATAATGTATACATGAAGGACTTTTATTAAAAATTTAACCCATCTAATTTTCAAATTTCATAATTAATTTCAGAGTCAATTTTGTCAACCGCCTTGTCCCAAAATGGAGTTTAAAAAGATGGAATAATTGACTTGGACTTTGGAAGTATGGGAACTAATACCGACTCAGAAAGGAACTTAAGTCAAGTAAAGGTTCAGGAGTCGAGATTGGTTCAGGAAGTGGGTCCAAATCAAGAAGTTGAAACTCAAGTCCACATTCATTTTCCCACAAGAGAATGTGACTTAATATTGGTGATTCAAGTTCAAGAATGATAGGTATGGGAATCAAATCTGACTCTAAAATATTACTCAAGTCGGGTAACAAAATAGGAGTCAATATTTATTCGAGAATTTGAACTGGATCACAAAATTGAGAATCTAGGTCACATTTCTCATTGAGTTCAATTTCATAAAAATGAGAACTTGCCAATTTGTCAATGGGACTTTCAAAAGTATGAATTGGTCAAGTTCAATATGATGATCATCAAAGATAGGCGATTCAATTTCATTATGAATTGGTACAGGATCCAATGTTGACTCTGGAAAAAGATTGAAATCAGGTGAAGACACCGGAGTCATAATTGAATCAGGAAGTAGAATTGAATCACTAAGTTAAGGTTGATGAACATATTCATTCTAAAGTTCAATTTCAGGAAAGAGATAACTTGCCAAACTGTCAATATCATTTTCAAAATTTGGAGTTTGGGCAAGTTCAAGTGATTGTGCTGAAATGGAACCTTGTTTTCCAAAACAACATAACTCTTCGGCTCTAACAGAATGGTTAGTGGCATCAGAATTGGCCAAACGGTAAGAATGTAGAGTTTGGACCATCATATCTATGTCATGATTATGAGCGTTTTGAGCCTGAGTCATGGCTTCAAGCATCTTTTCATAGTTGATTAGTTCATCATTTAGTTGCGATTGGTCTTGAAAAGATGAAGTGTTATTTTAGAATTGGTGGTGAAATTGTGAGTTCATCAGATTTTGTGATTGTTATTTGGACTCACGCATACTCATTTCTAAAATTGATGGTTTTCTATTTTGACTGGTGGAACTGAGTATGAATCTTAGTATTGTGGACAAGGTAGATAAGGAGGACAAGTTGATTGAAAATTGGACTCTGGGGAGGTGAATCCCCATTGACTCTGTGAAGAGTTGAAATTATTCTAGAAACTATAGTTATAAGATTTGGGGCATGGGTTATATTGATTTGGATAAGACCAATCTGACACACGAGGTTGGTTAAAGTTATGATATGCCGGGTTGGTAATATCCGAAAAAGAGGTTGGTGTGTAATATTGATTACTATTAAAATTGAAAAAATTATTGTTATAAGCCATATCACACAGGAAAACACAAACAAAAAATACAAACAAATAAGCAAATAAAAAAGAAAAAAATTCTAACCTAAGTTAGGGTAAACCTTAGACCAAGACGACTCCTAACTAGTTAGACTTTCTACGGGAGGTATAATGTGGACTTTGACAACAAGCTAATCAGCCATGTCAGGGTTAGATTGGTGCGAGGTATCTGAGCAAAAGTGACGGGCCTAATTAAGCCAAACCACCAGCCTTCGGGGTTTCGCCCCTTAATCCGTTTTCTTAGACACTGATTTGGCAGGAGTAAAATTTTAATACCTTCCCCCTTAGGATAATCTCCTAATTGAGTCTGAGATGCCCTAGGGCCAAGATCTACTCAATTTTTAATTAGGCTTGGGTTAGTGAGTGAGGAGATTATTTGTGGGCTAAGGGACGGTAATGACTTCCCCACTTTATCTTGTTTATAGGATAAGCCCTTAAATCAATTTAGTGCAGTGTACAAGTATATAGAAAAAAGTAACACTCAAGCAATATTTCATACAAGAATGAACCTTATACTAAATGCTATGCACACATAACTTGGCTCCAGCACTCTTCAACAGTAAATAGAAAATGTAATGAAATAGACACGTGCCTAAATACAAAGTCTAAATCATTTTTAGCATTTACAATCAACTTTTTACTGTTGTGTTAGAAATGTATATACAGTTAGTCAAACAAGGAGATAAATGCTACAAAAATTTAGATTTTCAATTCAGCCAACCTACAAAAATACAGGGTAGTAGTTCACTCAATTTTGCCACTAGAATGTAGCAAATCTGAGGGCTTCTAGGCTCTGCTTTCTTGAGCAGAGTCCAGGGCCACTTATATGTCCACTGCAGCAAAAATTCCTTATTGTTAAATTTGTACACCAAAAACAAAGAAAAAGGTTAACCAAAAATATAAACTTTAAAGAGAATTACTTACCTCCCCTCCCCGGTAATGGCGCCAAAATTTTGATTGAGGCTTAACCGGCACATAAGAATAAATAATTTCAAAACTTTTAAAACAGTAGTGCAAGGTGCTCAATTCTACCGCAATAGCAAGTGGCTATGCGAGTCGTGATCCACAAGGAGGGACTAGCGATAGAAGCTTTTTAGTAAGTTCTCTTTTATGTTACAAAGAATGGTTAAAGTTCTTCTTTTAGTTCTTAAAAAGAAAAGTGAAAAAGAGTTAAAGTTAAATTAGGAAGAAGATGGTAGATTAGAAGGTGGAGAAAATAGAAAATAGGCATATACAAAGAAATCGAAATGAGTGATGAAAGAGTTGGGTGTTTTTGGTGTTGGTGATCAAAACTAAAGAAATAAAAGAAAAGAAAGAAAAGATTAAAGAAATACTTACCTCCTCTGATTGATGACTTGGAACCCTTGCATGTTTTACCTTACTTTGGAGGCATTCAACGCATAAAATATAAGATCGAGCTCAGTCCCGATTCGCATTACATCATCAAGACGAACAAGAATGAAATGATATGGAACCTTGAGGAGGAGTGTTGGCCCAAAAGGTTACACTCTCCATTTGTTTAGAGTTTTGATGATAACAAAACAAATAAGAGCTATTTGGTACTAATTAGTTTGTTTAAGATAAGTTTCAGGTTAGTACCATATTTGGAGGCCATTGCTTAGCTATTGCAAGAAGTTCTAGGTTCATGAAGCAAAGAAGGCGTTTTGCACATCAAGGAAGGAACATAGAAGAGAAGGCTCTAGCAAGGCATTGCATGGCTCAAGACTTCAAGATTGCTCAAGATAATTTATTAGATTTGTTTTTAGTTTAGAGTTTTGTTAAAGAATAGTGAATAGGTTTGAAGCTCTATCACACACGTTTTTGCGCACATCTTGTTTCCAAAAATATTTCCAATAATATGTACAAAAATAGTTTGTATACAATCTTCAGCCTACAAACTCCTTTTTATCCATTATATATATCTCTATTCAAAATTGTTGTGTTAAAAATAGATTTCTCCTTAAAATTCTGTTTTTGTTTTGACTTTTAACCTGAGCCGGTCGACCGGCCGGGTCGGCCGACCCTGTGTCAGGTCAAGACGGTCGACCGACCCAGTCGACCGAGGTTCTGGCAGCAGTGAGTATCCGTGTGCACGTTTCACGGTCGACCCGGCGGTCGACCGACACCTGCCTGACTGCAAGACCATTGCTCTCTGTATTTTTTGGTCGACCGGACGGTTGACCGAGAGCCTGCAACGACTCTTATTTTTGTAATTCGGTCGATCGACCGGTCGACCGGTATAGCCGTTTGAACAGTAACGGCTATAATTTTAAGGTTGATTTATTTTGTCTTTTTCTCTCTAATAAGGGTTTAAATGTCATTTGCTGATCCTAATACTTTCTAATTAGCCTTAAGTGAGTTTTATCTTCTAACCCTAGCCCTCTCCTATAAATAGAGGTGTTTGGGGAGAGGTTCACTTACCAACTAATTACAAGAAAAATTTGCAAAAGTTTCAAAAGTTTAAGGCATTCAAAAGAGCTTTGTTTCTTGGTTTTTGTGCTGAAATTCTCTCTCATTTTCTGATGTGTTTTCAAGAACTCTCTGATTTCTTTTTCTTTTCTCCTTACACACAAGAGCTTCATTCCTACTCATTGTTCTCTAAGGACCTTTGTAAGGGAAGAGAATTTTTGCAAGAGAGAGTTTGTGGTCTTTTGACTACTAAGAGATTGCTTGTACTTGAGATTGTGGAGTTGGGTACTCCGGTGAATTTGTAACATCTTTGTGATAGTGGAAGTGGTTGGAATCCTTCTGGGGAAGGCGGGGAAGTAGAGCTGGGTGCTCGAACCTCGATAATAATTCTCGGTGTTTGCGTTTGGTTTACTTGCTCTTATTTCTTGCTCTATTTTCATTGCTCTTATTACCTGCTCTCTACATTCATAGCTAAATTCACTTGCTTTGTGAGATTGTTGCATCATAAATTTTAAATTGTGTATTGATTAGCATTATCACCTATTCACCCCCCCTCTAGGTGATTTTTCAAGGAGAACATCATCATGTAATATCATTGGCACTCACACAAACATGGTTATACTGATGCTTCTAGATTCACTTGAATGCTCATCATATCCAAAAGAGGAAAAGTTGAAAGAAGAAGAAGAAAACAAAAGTAAAGACAAACATTAAAAAAATTACCTTCTATTGCTTGTAGAAACGATGGAAGAAAGGAGGAGGTACATCGGTGTCACTCTAAACATAAGCCTCTCTCTTACTTACATGAATCTCAATCTAACCAATACTTACAAAAAAATAAAAATTATATAGAAAGAAAATAAAAAGCTACACTACAAAGAATGAAAAAGTGGCCTAAAATCTATCTCTCTGCTTGGTCGTCCCCTGTACGCTCTGAAAATCCCAGTATTTATAGGCAAAATCCAACCTATGAGAGCGTATGAAGATAGGGGGAGCAAACGCTCCCCCAACTCTCTAACAAAGCCATGAAAACGCGGCCAGTGGCCGGGTGGTCACACACTGTTGGTGGAACTCCTCAGTTTCGCGATTGATATTTATCTTAAGCTGGATTTACAGTTTAAGTCCGGGATTTTGACGAAATGGCCTTTGATACTTTGCTTCAACCGATTGATTCGTAGGGATTTGTTCTAACTGATTTTCATTCGTTCTGACTGACCTGATCTGCCCTGATTTACTGAGTTCGAATTAATTCTGATTTAATTCAGAATTTGATGGCTTTTGGGCTCATTTCTCTTCACTCTCCTTTAGGAATGGGCCTGCAAATAAATTAAACAATAATTAGGAAAAAACAGAGTTTATTTTATAATAAGTATGAGAATATGATAATGAATGTACAATATTAGCAACTGATCATCTTACAAAAGTCAAATGCATTTTTAAATAAATTAGGCCAATAGAACCTACTCTGTGGAACTTTTTGGCTATTTTTCTAGGACCATAGTTCCCCGCATGCAAGTTCGTGATAAAAGGCTAGAACACTCTTTACTTCCTCATCGGGAATACATCCTAATGATTTGGTTAGAGCAATATTCAAAGAGATAAGGTTCCTTCCAAATGAAATATCGGACTTGAGACAAGAACCGATATACACCTTGTTTTGACCAATGCGACGGGGTTCAGTTTGTGACTAAGTAGTTAACTATGTCAGCAAATCATGGTTCCCTAAAGGTGGCTAAGAGTTGTTCATCGGGAAAGTTATCATTGATTGCAATTCGTTGGAAGGGGCATTTAGAACACGAGACAGGTGATCAGCGATGATGTTTTCGACACACTTATTATCTCGAATTTCGAGATCAAATTCTTGAAGGAGGAAGATCCAACGAATGAGTCAGGCCTTCGCATCCATCTTGAGCATATCGTATCGAAGGGCGGAATGGCCGATGAATATGGTGGCTTTGGTCCCAAGTACGTATGGACAAAAATTTTCCAATGCGAATACTACTGCTAAGAATTCCTTCTCGATTGTAGCATAGTTCAATTGGGAATCATTAAGAGTCCTACTTGAATAGTAGATCACATGCTGCTTGTTATCTATGTGCTGTCCTAAGGCAGCGTCTATGGCAAAATCAGAAGCGTCGCATACGATCTTAAACGGTTTAGACCAATCCGGGGTAAAAATTATGAACACTGAGATAAGTTCCATTTTGAGCTTTTCACAAGCGTTATGACATTCGTCATCAAAGATGAAGGGTACATATTTAGCTAAAAGGCTAGTTAAGGGTCTAGCAGTTTTGCTAAAATTCTTGATGAACCTATGGTAGGAGCCTGTGTCCTAAGAAGGCGGATATTTTTCACACATTTGGGTGTGAAAAACTTGGCTATGACCTCTTTCTTTACCTTGTCTACTTCAATCCCTTTCCTAGAGATATCATGACCTTGGATAATCCCATGTTGTACCATAAAGTGGCACTTTTAACAATTTAAAGTCAGATTCTTTTCTGTGCATCATTTAAGCAAAAGTTCTAGATGATGGAGATATTGGTCAAAAGAATCTCCATAGATGGAGAAATCGTCCATGAAGTTCTCTAAGAAATTTTCGACCATGTCAGAGAATAAACTTAACATGCAATGTTGAAATATCATGGGGGTGTTGCATAAACCGAAAGGTATTCGGCAATAAGCAAAAGTCCCAAATGGACACGTGAACCTTGTTTTCTCTGGTCATCTGGGACCATGGGGATTTGGTTATATCCTGATTAACCATCTAAGAAACAATAATATTCATGGCCCGCTAATCGTTCAATCATTTGGTCAATAAATGAAATAGAAAAATGGTCATTGCGAGTGGCGGCATTTAGCTTACGATAGTCAATGCAAACTTGAATCTTTATAGAGAGTCATATTTGAACAAACTCTTATTTGTCATTCTCTATCATAGAAAAACCAGATTTCTTAGGTACCGTGTCGACTGGGCTGATCCATTAGCTATCAGAAATGGGATAAATTATCCCATTATCTAAAAGTTTCATTATTTCAGCTCGTACCGCTTCTTTTATGATAGGGTTTAACCTACACTACGGGTCCCTCATTAGTTTTGCCTCTTCAATTAGATAGATTTGGTATTAAACTATAGTTGGACTTACTTTCTTTATGTCGGTCATCGTCCAACCAATGGCTGCCTTATGTTTCCTAAGGATTTTCATAAGGTTTTCCTCTTGCCCATTAGTTAAGTTGGATGCAACTATAACTAGTAGAGTCTCTCATTCATGTAGGTAAACGTATTTGAGATGTTCGGACAAGATTTTTAGCTTTAAGGAAGGAGATGACCAAATAGGTGGACGAGTAAGACTTATTGGCTCTTTGATCTAATGAACTTGGGTTTGATGCCCACTCAATCATAGAATTGACTATCTCGTCAAGGTTGAAATCCTCGAATTCTAACTCAGTATCATCTTGGCCCAGGGGCCTTCCACTCTAGTTTTGATGATGATTAACTCATGTAGTTATGTTTACTAATAATCTTGTGATGTTTAGTTTCAGATTCTTAACCAAGATATTAGTAGGTGATTAGCTTCAACAAAGGAGTTTTTGGAGCTTCTCACATGGTGATTCAAGAGCCCGAGCGACAAAGTCATATCTAGCACTCGTTGTAGTCAAGCTCGTGGATCACGATTTGGATCGAGTCGGTTTGAGGAGTTCGTCAAGAAGACTTCAGTACAAAGTTTAGTTTTTATTTTTAGATCCATTTGTAAAGACTAGATAGTGTGATATGCTCAAGTTCACAACACACACATTTGTTTAAGTTTTCATGTTTATCGGTTTTCAGTTTTTGGCTTAACCGATCCTGGTTTTCATGAATAGATAGATTCAAAACAAGTTTACATGGTTTTATGTATATTAGATTCATTCTATATACATGTATGCTTCATATCTTAAAACTTAGTTTGACATACCTATTCATGTATTTAGGTTTTGTGTTTTAACAAAACATATTTTCGGATATAAAGTCAAAAACATTGATATATATCTATTTCATATATATTGGATTATATCCATATGCAACATGCTTCAAAGTGTTTGAGTATCATGTTTTTATATTTGGATGAGTTTTGGACAAAACGTATTTTCAATTCAAAAATTCAAGTTTGGAAAAATATGGATTTTAGTTCTCGGTAATATTTTCATAACACAAAAATGGTTCAAAAAGTTTGAAATTTGTGTTGAAATTTTTCATACAAGTTTGTATTTCAATGTTTTATACTGAACTTATTTTTATGGATATTTAGAGATTTTGTGGGATTCTTTAGGATTAAAAAATCAAGTTTTTAAGTCCCTTATAACAGCCTGCCAGCTCTGGCTGTCGACCGGACCGGTCGACGGGACCCAGAGTTGGTCGACCTGACTGTTCGACCGACGTGCACAAAACGTGCACGCTGGCCAGCCACTTGGGCCGGTCAACCGAGCAGTCGATCGACTGCAAGTACCCCACTCTCGGGTGGGGGCGGGCGACCGACCGGTCGACCGTAAGGCTTGGACGGTCGACCGAGCGGTCGACCGGCCAGAGAGCAATTGCTCTCTGGATTGGGACGGTTGACCAGGCGGTCGACCGGAAGCTCCAACGGTCAAATTTTTGACCGTTGGCGGTCGACCGGGCCGGTCGACCGCTAGCCCCCAAGGCTGAAAATCAGCCCAACAGCTAGTTTTTGTTGGAGACTTATTTATATCCCATTTGAGGTGTTTTTCCCCAAGTTTTCAAGAGCCAAAAATATACATTCTTCTAGTGTTTTATTCAAGTTTCAAAAAGAGTTTTTAGAGCTTCAAAGTTTTCATCTTCATTTGTTTTTAGGGTTTGGAAAATCAAAGAAAATTTGGATTTGGGATATTTGCTTAGTTCTTCATTTCTATCAAATACAAGTTGTTTTCCCAAATATTTTTCTTTGTGTTTTTGTTTCCAAACTCTTGGTTTTTCACGCTTGAGCTATCATTTTATCCTTTTTATAAGATCCTTATTTTTGTGGAGAAGAAAGTGTTTGTCGTTGAGACATACCATCAAGTGTTATACCCTTTCATTTGTGATATCCTCTTGGGTAGAGGTTGATTTGGTCGTGGTTAGCTCCCTAAGGTGTAGAGGTTGAGATTGTAGTTGCTCCCTCTAGTGAGAGGTGGAGTTTGAATTTGTATCCCTCTTAGTGAAGAGGTGGATTGTGGTTGTTTGGCTAAGGGCCTACCCCTCTTGTGTGAGGTGGTGATTGAGTTAGTTATGCTTTGCCTCTGTGAGAGGTCGTATTGGTTAGAGAGAGGAGTTGTGAACTCCCAGTTGTATTGCCCCAAATCCTCGGTGGAGGTTCCCTGGGTGGGCGTCCTTTGTGGACAAGTTAGTGGATTGGAAATCCTTCTCGGTGAAGGCGGGGACGTAAAGCTGGGTGCTCGAACCTCGAAACACATCTTGTTGTTTGCGTTTGATCCATTGACTCTAACTCTCTCTCTTTATGTTTGTGCCTTGCTTCTTTCATATTGCTCATTCATATATTATATGCTTAGCTTGTTTGTGTGTGCCTCACTTGTGCTTAACCACGAGAGCTTCATATAGCGCCTCAACTCTTATTCAGAGGAATCAAGAGGAGTTAGTCCAGAGCCCTTCACCGGGAATTCGGCTACACTAGTTTGTTGCATTAAGTGTAGTTGCAATTAGTTTTTAAATTTCGTATTTAGTTCATTAGATTAGCCGTACACCTATTAACCCCCCTCTAGGTGTACCTTCAATTGGTATTAGAGCCTACGCTCCTAATATTTGGTTTAACCACCTAGGAGTTTGATCTTGGTTTTGCTAATCTTCATTTGCATTTGCTTTAGCAAACATATAGTTTGCACTCATGGATGTTCCTCCCAAGTTTGATATCTCTAGACTTGACATATGGAGGGTTCTTATGAGTTGTCATTTGAAAGCCCTAGGATATAAAGTTCACCTTGCCATTACCAAGGAATCCTACCTTAGTGATAGCAAGCATATTGAGGCCAATGCAATAGCCCTAAAGGCACTTAGAACATCTCTACATAAAGATTATTTACATGTGTTTTCTCACTATGAGTCCGCTTTTGCAGTATGGAGTATTTTAACTTCTCCCGAGCTACCAAAGATTATCGATAAGATGAGAAGATCTAGAAGAGACGAGTCTGATGAACGTTGCTTCATGATCCAAGGGAATGACTCCCATGAGGTACAATCAGAATCTCAACTAGATGCTAGCATTAGTTCCTATTGCAACGAGTGCTTAGAGGCACAAGCAATGAATGATGAACTTGCTAAAAACTGTGAAAATTTGATTTCTAAATACAAACTTTTGAAAAAGGATAATCTTATTTTAAAAGAAGAAAATAAAATTTATCTTCTAGATTTGAAAATGTTTTGCAAAAAAGGGATGAGATTTCAAGTGAAAGTGACTCACTTAAATCACAACTTGATCTTGCACTTAATGAAAACAAAATTTTGAAAAGTAAAAATGATTGTGAATATATTTTGAAGAAAAATGAGGATTTAACTTCAAATTTGAGTTTGTATTAAAAGAGAATAATTCCTTGAAAAACAAAATAAATTTGATTTCACAAGAATTAAAAGATTATTTAAAGAAAAATATTTCTTTGCAAAATGATTTGTCTACACATGCTTACCATGCTAGTGTAGCTTCACCTAGCTTATCTATTGCATGTATCACTTCTTCTAACATTGAAAATGATATATCCATGCTTAAGAAGAGTGTTGATTGTTTGGGCTCCACTTTAGCCATTGTGCCATGAACCACACACGCTTGGAATCTTTGGTTCGAAAAAAACAAGTTCCATTTTTGCATGCACACAAACCACGGCATACACATGCTCCTCACGTACACACCCATCACACGATGTATGCTCATGTGTACACTTGTACACATTGTAGACGTAAGGGCCACCTTGCTAAATTCTGTTATGATCGTATAAATGATTCTAATTTAGCAAATAAATTTGTTTGGGTTAGGAAAGGAACTAACCCCCATGGACCCAAAAGAGTATAGGTACCAAAGACCACCCCTATTATATTTGATATAGGTGTGGGCTCTCGCATGACGTGAGAGTGATGGTGCCTTGAAGTGGATGCGTTCCGAGCTTAAGGAGAACTATTGGATGCATCACTTTTAAGGGGAGTTTGGTGGGAGGACCACCTTGGTTTGGAGAACTAGAGAGGTGCCTTCATCGGTTTGGTATCGATCTCTAACTCCCGTTATATTTACATGCTTTCCACATTATTGAGCTTTAGCATGTTTTAATTAGTATGTTAAATGCCATGATTATTAGATCATTGACATGCATGTATAGCATTTGAGATCACCGATGTTTATATGAACCCATATGTTGTGTTCTCACCATTGTTTAGCTATTATGTATATCATAGATCTAATGCATGTGCATTTGTCATAATGATCATATGTATGTTTATGAGTTTTTGTTTTGATTTCTATACTTCAGAATCTGATTACATGTTTGAATGTTAGTTTTCATTAAGACTTGGATATATACTTGTACAACTAATGAGCCACAAATAGATTATTACATGTTTGTGCTTGAATGCTCATTTGTACTTATTAGATGTACTAGTATAGCCTAGCTTTGATGATTCATGCATTTTAACTTATATTCCCTATCTTGGACATGTTTTATGATCATGTATTTTCACTTCATGTATATGTCTATTTTGCCAAACCTTAAGATATACATGTATACCCCTTCAGTCATTTGCTTTTCATGCAAATCTTTATTATGGACTCAATTGTGTTTAGGGATATGTATGTATACTTTTTGTTTTGTCAAAATATACATATGCCTTGAAGTATAAATTGTTTTTAATGAAAATTTTGTTTTGACGATTTTCATGTTTTCATGTTTAAAGGAAATTCAAAATTGAGCTAAATTGACTATTTTCATGATTATATCTTTCACACAAAACTTGTATACTCACATTACTAATTGGTTTCTCATGATTTTGTTTCCATGAGTCATATATGAGCTTTATATCTTTTGAGTGTCAATTGTTGAGTGATTTTCATGTTTCATGAAATATATTTTTGTTTTATTCCTTACTTGAAGGATTTCGTACTAGTTTCAATTTTTCTTATAATTAGTTCGTATCTTCAATATGGTAGAGTTTTTCAAATACACTTTATTTTCAAACCTATTTTGAAAACCCTACCCTTCCAAGGGCGTTTAGTTAGGCGACCATGCCTTGTATGCTTATTATTGAAAATCATTTTAAACTTGTGCATGATATGGGTGGAAGGTAATATGAGTTATACACTAGATCATATTATGTTTTCAATTGGTATCATTGGATCGTTTCAATTGGTATCAATATTGACATTCTTTTTGTATACTCATATATGTTTAATTTGTGCTCAAGGATATTACAAATTTTGGTTATGCTAAGCTTGATTTTTAATATCTATCATATTTCAATTGATTAGCTTTCAATTGGTATCCTAATACAAGCTTATGCATCATTTTAGTTGGTATTTCATAAAGGGGAGAAAATTCATATTTCATCTTTCAATTGGTATTTTGTTTATCTTTAATTTTCACTCCCATAATTTATGATGAAAAATAATTGAAAAATGATTTTGATTTTAATTTGGTATCATATGTTCAAATAAAAATACTTACAATTTGTATCAAGATGTTTATTTGTTTACTTTCAATTGGTAGAAAATTAAAAATTTTTGATTGCCTATATGCAAGGGGAGCTTAACATCTTTCTACATATAGATTCATGTTGAGTGTATCTTATATTGAGGAGCTTGACAACTCTTCTTTATGTGATACACGTGTGTCGGGGGAGCTTCACAACTCCTCTTATGCATTACATATTATGTGTTATGTGAGTTAGGTCTTGTTATCCCTTCTTCATGTAATGCATGTATGTAGGGAAGTTAACTTAGCGTCTTCCTCTTCATGAATGTATATCACATATATCTTTTTATTGATTTGTTTTATGTCACCCCTTTATTGATTTTTGTTTTTGACAAAAAAGGGGGAGAACATTGTTTTCTTTGGCCCCTTTGTTGATGATTGACAAAAAGGGAGAGAAGTATTTGAGTTTATATGCATGTATTTGAGTTTTCATATGCATATAGTTGAGTTTTCATTTTTTTTTGGTATCAAGAGCTTCTATTGATTGATTAATTTTTTAACTGATTGCTATCAAGAGCATGTTTATGCATATTTATGTTTTAGTTTGGTATCAAGAGCATGTTCATTTCATTGTTTTATGCATAGTCATGTTTAGTATTTATTGCATATCTTATTATTTATTGCTATGCATGTGTTAAGGGGGAGCTTCCTTGAAGCTTAACTTTAATCTATGCATATATAGCTCCATGAGTTTTGTCATCATCAAAAAGGAGGAGATTGTTGGCCCAGAGGCCTTACACTCTAGTTTTGATGATGATTACTCATATAGTTATGTTTACTAATAATCTTGTGATGTTTAGTTTTAGATTCTTAACCAAGATATTAGTAGGTGATTATCTTCAACAAAGGAGTTTTTGGAGCTTCTCACATGGTGATTCAAGAGCCCGAGCGATAAAGTTATATCTAGCACTCGTTGGAGTCAAGCTCGTGGATCACGGTTTGGATCGAGTCAGCTTGAAGACGGAGTTCGTCAAGAAGACTTCGGTACATAGTTTAGTTTTTGTTTTTAGATCCATTTGTAAAGACTAGATAGTGTGATATGCTCAAGTTCACAACACACACTTGTTTAAGTTTTCATGTTTATCGGTTTTCAGTTTTTGGCTTAACCGATCTTGGTTTTCATGAATAGATAGATTCAAAACAATTTTACATGGTTTTATGTATACTAGACTCATTCTATATACATGTATGCTTCATATCTTAAAGCTTAGTTTGACATACCTATTCATATATTTAGGTTTTGTGTTTTAACAAAACATATTTTCAGATTTAAAGTCAATAACATTGATATATATCTATTTCATGTATATTGGATTATATCCATATGCAACATGCTTCAGAGTGTTAGAGTATCATGTTTTTATATTTGGATGAGTTTTGGACAAAATGTATTTTCAATTCAAAAATCCATGTTTGGAAAAATACAGATTTTGGTTTTCGGTAATATTTCCATAACACAAAAATGGTTCAAAAAGTTTGAAATTTGTGTTGAAATTTTTCACACAAGTTTGTATTTCAATGCATTATACTGAACTTATTTTTGTGAATTTTTAGAGAATTTATGGGATTTTTTAGGAATTAAAAAATCAAGTTTTTAAGTCCCTTATAGCAGCCTGCCAGGCTCTGGCGGTCGACCAGACCAGTCGATCGGACCCAGAGTCGGTCGACCGACCGACGTGCACAAAACGTGCACGCTGGCCAGCCACTTGGGCCGGTCGACCGAACAGTCGACCGACTGCAAGTACCCCACTCTCGGGTTGGGGCGGTCGACCGACCGGTCGACCGTAAGGCTTGGACGGTCGACCGAGCGGTCGACCGGCCAGAGACCAATTGCTCTCTGGATTGGGACGATCGACTAGGCGGTCGACCGGAGGCTCCAACGGTTAAATTTTTGACTGTTGGCAGTCGACCGGGCCAGTCGACCGCTAGCCGCCAAGGCTGAAAATCAGCCCAACGGCTAGTTTTTGTTGGAGGTCTATTTATATCCCATTTGAGGTGTTTTTCCCAAGTTTTTCAAGAGCCAAAAATCAACATTCTTCTAGTGTTTTATTCAAGTTTCAAAAAGAGTTTTTTAAAGCTTCAAATTTATGGTTTGGAAAAATCAAAGAAAATTTGGATTTGGGATATTTGCTTAGTTCTTCATTTCTATTAAATACAAGTGTTTTCCAAATATTTTTCTTTGTGTTTTTGTTTCCAAACTCTTGGTTTTCCACACTTGAGCCATCATTCTATCCTTTCTATAGGATCCTTGTTTTTGTGGAGAAGAAGGTGTTTGTCATTGAGATATACCACCAAGTGTTATACCCTTTCATTTGTGATAACCCTCTTGGGTAGAGGTTAATTTAGGTTGTGGTTAGCTCCCTCAAGTGTAGAGGTTGAGATTGTGGTTTGCTTCCTTTAGTGAGAGGTGGAGTTTGGATTTGTGTCCCTCTTGGTGAAGAGGTGGATTGTGGTTGTTTGGCTAAGGGCCTACCCCTCTTGTGTGAGGTGGTGATTGAGTTGGTTGTGCTTTGCCTCTGTGAGAGGTTGTATTGGTTAGAGAGAGGAGTTGTGAACTCCCGGTTGTATTGCCCTAAATCCTCGGTGGAGGTTCCCTGGGTGGAGTCCTTTGTGGACAACTTAGTGGATTGGAAATCCTTCTCGGTGAAGGCGGAAACGTAGAGCTGGGTGCTCGAACCTCGAAACACATCTTGTTGTTTGCGTTTAATCCATTGACTCTAACTTTCTCTTTATATTGTGCCTTGCATCTTTCATATTGATCATTCATATATTATATGCTTGGCTTGTTTGTGTGCGCCTCACTTGTGCTTAACCACGAGAGCTTCATATAGCGCCTCAACTCTTATTCAGAGGAATCAAGAGGATTTAGTCCAGAGCCCTTCACCGGGAATTCGGCTACACTCATTGGTTGCATTAAGTGTAGTTGCAACTAGTTTTTAAATTCCGCATTTAGTTCATTAGATTAGCCGTACACCTATTCACCCCCCTCTAGGTGTACCTTCATATCACACTTTGCTTCTAGTTCTATCTCCTCTCCATGCTCACTAGTCACATTTTCAATTAGGTTGACATCAAAGGGTTGGCCATCCATGTCGTAAGGGTGTTTACCTAAGTTGAAATTATTGACTTTCTTAGTCATGTCTCCAAAGGTCAATCTCATAGATCCATTTTTATAATTTATAATTGCATTAATAGTCATGAGGAACGGACGTCTCAAGATGATGGGAGTTTGGGACCTAGGATTAGACATGGATTGTATCTCTAGAACAATGAAATCCACTAGGTAAATGAATTCTCCTACACGTATAAGGACATCATTTATTTCTCCCTTTGGAACCTTAATTGATCGGTCAGCTAACTGGATCCTAACTTGAGTTGCGCTGAGTTTTCCTAACCTAATTTGTTGATATATGGAGAAGGGAAGCAAATTAATGTTTGCTCCTAAATCAAGAAGTGCTCTACTAATTTTGGCTTAACCATTGTGCAAGAAAGTGTAGGACAACCAGGATCTTTATACTTTACTGGGATCTGGTTAGACAATAGCTTACTAATGTTAGTGGCTAGAGAAATCTTCTTGGGCACATTTGTCTTTTTTTTTCTTTTTCACATGTCCTTAAGGAATTTAGCATAACTGGGGACTTGTTGGATTGAATCAAGAAGTTGTATATTAAGCCAAACTTGATTGAACACCTCAAGTATTTTCTCCATATGTGCATTATTATTATTCCGAAACCTATTCAAAAATGGGGTTATTGGTTGGTGCACTTGTTTTGCTGACTTATCAACTTCAGTTTCTTTGGAGTTTAGTGGAGGTGGAGCGGAACTAGATGGAGTGGATGTTTTAGTTGGGTCCAGTGGCATGGTACTTGACTATCAGCTTGTTTTCTTAATCTCAACGTATGAACCAAGTTACACTGGTCTAGATCTTGAGCGTCATTGGCTTGCCTAAGATTCCTAGGGCTTGGCAATGGTTGACTTGGTAGAGTTCCCTTTTGTCTTTTACTAATTGGATTAGCTTGCTGACTCAATTGCATCTCTATCCGAGACATGACTTGAGCTAGTGTTTCTTAGCTTTTAACTAGAGTGTCTATTTTTCTTTCCATATTGGAGAGTCTTGTTTTCATATGTGAATTTTGAAAAAAGGGTGGAGGACTTTGGTTGGAGAAATTTTGTTAATAAGGAGAATGTTGGAAATTGTTGGGCATTGCTTGATCATTGTTGTTTGGGCCCCATGAGAAATTTGGGTGATTTCTCCAACTGGGATTATAGGTGGATGAATATGGATTGTTGACAGGCCTTGTGAAGGCTATATTCATATTTTCTGGCAACATTTGATAAGCTAAAAGATGGGACATTCCTCAAACGCGTGGTTCATGGCCTAACAGTAAGTATAGCCTAACAAAGGTGTTGGGCTAACTTAGTTCAACGAGACTGGCTTCTTAGTTTTTAGAACTTCTAGTCTTCACATAACAACAACTAGTTTAGCTTCTGTAACTATGTTAGCCTCAATGGAATGAGCACCTCCTTTAGAAGAGCTAGGGTCTTTACTTCTAAAATTTTTCTGGAGTTGGTTCACATTGGATGGTCTTATCAGCCAAATCTTCATATAATAACCACCCTTTATCTTCGTTCTTTTTCAAAAATCCTCCTTGACACATGGATTCTAGTAGGGTTTTTATTTGATATTCTAATCCATCATAAAGAGCTTGATAAAATCGTCATTTCTCTATCCCATGATGAAGGCATTGGGCAAGAAGGTCCTTAAAATGTTCAAAGTACTTTCAAAAAGGTTCATTAGCTGTTTGCTTAAACTGCAAGATGTTTTTTCTAATTTGCGCAGTCTTATAAACGGGAAAGAATTTCTTCAAGAAGGCCTTGACGAAATTATCTCATGATGATATGGAACCAGCTTCTAGACTGTAGAGCCATTTCTTTGCTAAGTCTTTCAAAGAGAATGGGATGAAACATAATTTAAAGGCGTCTACTCTAGGTTGGGTATTTTCATCATGAGACGTACTTCCTTAAATTTCTTTATGAAAAAGTATGCATCCTCAGATTCAAATCCATGAAACTTGGGAAGAGTGTTGATGTATTGTGGTTTCAGCTCAAACTAGTTGTCTCCTACACCAGAGAACTGAATGCAAGATAGAAGAGAGGTCCTAATAGGATTGAACCTATCTTGTAGTGATGGTGGTTGTGCCATGTGTGGATCGGGTTTGGCTTTAAGTGGTGAACTGTTCTTAGTTAGTCTAGATGTGGCTGAGTCTCTCGACCAAGCTGACATGCACAGTTAAACAAGTAAGTTCACCCAATCAATCAAGAAAAAAAATCAAAAATCAAAAATCAAAAATCCTAATCTAGAGTAAACTTGGACATAGATGACTCCTAAGTTTAAACTGTCTTTGGGGGGTATATACCTGACCTTAACAACAAATTAATCGGCCAAGTAGGTGACAAGATCGGTGGAGCTATCCGTCAAAAGACAAGCCTAATTATGCCAAGCCACCAACCTTCGGGATTTTGCCTCTCAATTCCCTACCTAGTCACCAATTTGGCAAAAGTTAATTTCGAGCAACTTCCCCTTTCAGTTAATCTTCTAATGAACCCGAGTTAACCTATAGCCAACGTCTAGTCAATTTTTAATTTAGGGTTAGGGTTGTGAGTGCAACAGAAATGGTTTCTGGGTCAAGGAAGGGTAATGACGTCCCCACCTTATATTATTTATAGGTTTTGCCCTTAATATGTATTAGTCCATGTGTATAAACAAATAGAAAATAATTCACTTAAAAGCAGTAAATCAGCCAAGGGTGCTTTCTAGCCTATATGTAATGTGGATGTACCTTGTCGCCAGTACTCTTCAACAAAATTTAAAAAATTAAAATAGACATGTGCCTATTATGCAAGAGTCTAAATTTTTTATGTTAATCAACTAATAGGTTATTGTTAATTAATTAGCAGTATGCAGGGTTATTATAGAGAAAAATTATCAACTGCAGAAAATAATAGTTGCAATTTGCAGCAGACCTATAAAAATTGATGCACAATGGAGCTACTATGGCCGTGGATACGCAGCAATAGCCGTGGAAACACGTCTGTTTATTATTTCCTCTGCTCTGCCTTATAGGGCAGAGGCACAGATTTGCAAATTTTCCTGAGCTGTAGTAAATTTTTCGGTTAGCAGATCCTACAAACAGAAACACAAATAAGAAGAAAAAAGATAAATAGTTTTAGAGAATATCCTACTGCTTCCTCCCCAGCAACAACCCAAAATTTTGATTGAGAAAGAGAAATTGAATTGAAATAAAGAAAAGTCAAGGTTAGAAAGTTCTTAATTTCTTCTCAATGTAATAGCGTAGCATGGCTAGACGGGTCGATTCACAAGGAAGGATATAATGGAAGCTTTTTGGATCGAATTCTCTATCAAATAGCTTGAAAAAAAGAATATTGATTGTAAGAAAAGATTTTAATTAAGCTAAAGAGATTATAGTCTACTAATCATCTACCCAAATAAGTATTAGTCTAAGAGAGAAGAACATCATATTGAAGCCATAAAAATCTACCCTACGGTTTTGATTGAGAATCAAGTATGATGAGTAAAAATATTGTAAACCCTAATTAGAGTACACTAATTATAATTAAACTTTAGTTCATCCTAGTTTCTAAGCATAGCATAAGAAAGTTTTTTAACCTAATAAGATGCCTATCACATAAATAGGCATAGGAGGCACCCAAAGAGGCTCATGACGTTATGTGCAGAGCTCACCAACCTGGTCCAAAGCTTGGTGATCGACTCCGATGGCTCAGATACTGCTGCCTGAAGATGATCCCTGATGCCATCGCTTACGCTAAGCGATGCCACACCTGTCAGATGCATGGTGATTTAATTCATCAGGCACCAGGACATCTTCATCCTATGACTTCTTCCTGGCCATTTGAGATGTGGAGAATTGATGTGGTTGGTACTATCAGCCCATCTTCATCCAAACAACATCAGTTTATCTTACCTATAACTGATTACGTCTCCAAATGGGTGGAGGCTATCCCTCTGAAGGAAGTGAAGGCATCTGACATAATCAAGTTTTTCATACATCACGTAATCTACCGCTTTGACATGCCGCGACAAATTGTCCATGATAATGGGTCTCAGTTCATCAGCCAAGCATTCCAGAGATTCTACAAGAAGTTCAAAATTCATAGCGTGTCTTCAATGACATACTATTCAGCCTCTAACGGCCTTTCAGAATAATTTAACAAAACCATTAGAAAGCTTCTCAAGAAGTTCATCTCAAGAAGTAAACACGATTGGGACGATAAATTAGGTAAATGCTTATGGGCTTATCGCACAACAGTGAGAACCCCAACGAAAGCTACACTATTCTTTTTGGTGTACAGGTGTGAGGCTGTACTCTCACTGAAAATCCAGATCCTATCTCTGTGTGTTGCTTTGATAATGAAGATGACATATTAGGAAAAGCATCGACTACGACTCCAAGAGCGGGAAGCTTTGGATGACAAACGCCTGCAAGCTCAATAGCAAATCGAGTTTTATCAAGCTCGAATTTTCAGAGCTTTCAACAAAAAACTTAAGGAGTGGATTTTCATGAAAGGCGACCTCGTCTTGGCTGTCAGAAGACCCATAGTGATGACGCACAAGACAAAGGAAAATTTCAACCCAAATGGGAAGGACCATTTGTGGTAGAGTCAGTCTACTCAATTGGGCATATCGCCTAATAAGTCCATAAGGCAATATACTTATCTGCCGATTAATAGCAAATTCTTGAAGAAATACTACCCTTGATCATGTTAATATTAAATCTCTGATCATTAGGTCAAGTATATGTGACGTTTGCATCGAATGCATTCCCTGATGGAATTTTCGATTGTTGACTATGTTCTGTTCAACACGAGTATAATAGTTCTCATTGATCGACAATTATCCGGTTATATTCTGCTCAACATGAGCATAATAGTCCTTATCGATCGATAACTATTTAGCAACAAATGAGACTAGCGTCGACAATCAGACATCTTCGGAGTTCTGATCGGCACATAAGGAGCTGGTTAAGAGGAATGGTCGGGTGAACAGTGCATAAGAATATAGTCCAATCCCCGACAGAATTGAGCCAATAAAGACAAGCTAACTTAGTATTAGTTTTGTCACTCTTTTTTATAGATTATCAAAATTCAATGCCCTCAACGGCTAAGGACAGAGAAAAATATTGGCTTTTAAGTCTAATAAAAATTCTCGATAACTCATCATGTTGAGAGAAATAGCATGGCTAGCCTAACTCAAATGATAGTTGGTAAAGGCATACCAAATCCATTGATAGCTGAGGGTTTGTTAAAAATCCAAAGGAACTTGGTCCCGTCTTCTCCTCTAAATCCCTTACCAATTCTCTTTCATAAAATGGTAAGACACAAAAATACATGTATCCATTTTCTCGGTGAAATGAGCATAGACTTGTCATGTTAACAGTAAACCTCTGACAAGCCATTTTCCTCGATCCCCAGTGGGGTCAGTCAAGTTAACATTAAACTTCTGACGACAAAATTTTACTAAATACCTACTTGAACCTCTCTGCTGTTATGTTAACATTACACCTCTAATGACAAAACTCTCAATACCCCTGGAAAATCAATATTCATCACGTTAATTTTAAACCTCTGACAATTCATTCTATTTTTCACCAAACTCACCTACCATTTCCCTCCAATGGAGTGGTAGGTTCATAAACTCAATTACAGTTATGCTAACACTACATCTCTAACAGTGAAAAGTTTAATACTCCCAGCGAGTATGAACTTTCACTTGTCGACTTCATTACATAGAGTTACAAGTCTTCAAAATTGCCAAGTTAACACTACACCTGTGACAATCCAATTCTACTTGTTAATTCTCCTCAATAGAATGGCAAGTCCTCAAAATTGCTCATTTCGCAAACTAATTCTTATCATGTTAACATTACACCTCTGACAAATTACTGTTAAGTTTAATATTGCACCTCTAATAGTGACCAAGTTGTTGTCAAGTTCAACATTAAACCTCTGACAGTCACTTCCCTCAGGCTTCATATGGAAGCTGAGATGAGCGATTCTAAATTAAAATCATACCTCTAGCATCTGGTTCATTATTAAGTTCACACTACACCTATGACAATGACTTTCCTCGAGTTTCCGCATCGAAGTCGAAATGACCAATGCTAAGTTCAAAATTACACCTCTAGCATTACCTCTACTATTAAGTTCAACACTACACCTATGACAATGGTATCGTCAATTTTCCCAATGAAACTGAAAATTCTTATGGGGCTAAGTTAACATTACACCTCTAGGTCACATCCTTATCAAGATAATAGCACACCTCTGACAAGAATTAATCAAATCCGTTAAGTTATATCACACCTCTGATGGTAAAACAAATACTTAGAGCTCCGAAGGGTCTAGTCTCTCTTGTTATTCTCGTCAATAGAATGGTAGGTCCACTTAAAATCATTATTAAGTTAATATCATAGCTTTAACAGTGTTCTCTCTAATCCCCAACTGAGTGCTAAATATGTTAATATTAACCCTCTAATGATAGACTTAAACACAATCCCCTGCGGAGTGAAAACTTCACTTATCATTCTCATCCATAGAATGACAAGTTCATAAAACCTATTCCACTCCTGTCAAGTTAACATTACACCTCTGATAGAAACTTTTTTAAATTTCTTAAATGGAATTTTCTAACTTTGAGTTGCTAAGTTAAATATCGCACCTCTAGCAAATCAATGGTAATCACTTTCACTTCTCCGATTTTCAATACAAAAAGGAAGTCAAGACAAATAAGAAGGCAGAAAAATGTCACTTTTATTCATATTCAAAAATGTGAAAGCGATGCAAAATGCTCTCTTATCCAACAATATTGAGTGTTACCACAAAGGAGTACAAAAAAGTCTCTCTTGCTCAGTGAAAGGTTGCACTCACTCCTTAAAACATTGAAGATACACGAAGTTCGTATTCTTGACTGTGGCCAAGAATAGCAGATCAACTTCCTCTCCTCTTGAGAATAATGGTATTTCTTGAGATCAAAATGCAAGGGAGCATTCTGATTCTACCAAACCAACTGGTGCAAAAGTCTTCATAAGGCCATAATTCTTCGCTTAATGAGAAGCTCCTCTACCAAAAAGTCATCCAATGAGCATGGGTTTTTCGTCGCGGTCACTTCTTTGACAAAGAATGGTGAAGGAAGGGTATGAGACCTTACTAGTGACATCCTCTTTCCTGTGACCTTTAAATGCGCCAATGCTTATTGTAATCAGGAAGAATCTGAGTCCTTACTGGTGAATCATGCCCAATAATATATTGAGGTGTGTCGAGAATAATGCAGACCTTCCTTACCCTTGGACAGAAGTTTTGACTTCTTAAGTGGTCACCGGTTGAATGAACTTGTCATCTCATCTCTACCTCAATAGACACGGCAAAGACACACCGATGCCAATATTATCGACATAGCGTAGGCCATAAGAAGGAAAACTCAAGGGTCAAATTTCTGTGAAGATAGAAAGTATGGATCTGAATGCACGTCCCAACATGTGACTCGCGTCTGATGACCGAAACATAAAGCATATATTAAGGGCGTAGATGCCAGTCTTAAAACTTTTCTAAGTCATAAACTCCAGACGCAAATCTTATACGAGAGACTTACATTCAAGGCTTTAAGACGCAGAGTTCACCATGCTCATGTCTAAAGATCTTAAAAGACGCAGAACTCAGTACTCAGAAGTCAACAAGCTCCCATTTTGTCAGTTAATGGGAGAATCACGATTATAGATCATGGACGCATAGGTCTCAAATCGATTATGTAAACTTCAAAAAAGAAGTTTTCAAATGTTTCAGGAAGAGATCAAGAGATAGAGTCTCTTCATAATCGGTGATGACAGAGCTTCAAGGAAACAAAGCTTCATCATGAATAGTAATGGCAAAGACCATTTCCTACTTGAAGAAAAGTACTCTAAAAGGTGGACATCATCTGTCAAGATACGGCCATGAAAGCACCAGAGGAAATACTTTTCGATTTTGAAATCACTAAACAGTGATAGTCTTCAAAGAAGATTGCAAGAAAGCATTAAAATTTTGGGTTCTTTAAAAACTCTAAAAGTTTTTCAAGATGCATCCCGGGGGAAGAAGACATTCTACGAACTCTAAAAGTTCTTCAAAATACATACCTGTGAAGAAAAACAATCAAGATGAATGACTGTTAAGAGGCTCATGGCCTATTTAGGCTCGCTAATGGCCTTAATTAACGGCATAAAAATCAAAGTCATTCTTAAAGGCCAATTAACAGCCTTAATTCGCGACCCGAATCTCAAATCCAGCCTGAGTAAGACACATAAATATTTATCCTGGGAAATTCCAATGACATTTGGGTTTTTAATCCAGACACGCGTCCTCAACCGTCGCTGTCAATTCTGCCTCGAAAGATCTAGCGAGATCTTCGCACATGGAGAGTTGCGTCCTCAGAACTGCGTCACATTTTGAAGGCGCGTCGCTTAACCAACCGAGGGCCGCGTCCCCTCTAGCAAGTTGAAAGTCGTGCCCATCTTCAATGACCAAGGGTTGCGTCCCTTCATCGGCTGAAAGTCGCCTCTCCTCTATAACTCAGAGCTGCGTCCCTTCGATAGCCAAGGGCTGTGTCCCTTCATTGGCCGAGAGTTACGTCTCCTCTACAACTTAGAGCCGCGTCTCTTCGATAACCAAGGGCTATGTCCTTTCATCGACTGAGAGCCACATCTTCCCTACAACTCAAAGCTGCATCCCTTCGATAGCCCAGGATCACATCCCTTCATCGGCTGAGGGTTCGTCTCCCCTACAACTCAGAGCCGCGTCTCTTTGATAGCCAAGGGTTGCATCCCTTCATCGGCTGAAAGTCGCGTCTCCCCTATAACTCAGAGACGTGTCTCAATAAACGGCTATGAACTGTGTCTCTAATTGCCAAGAACCGCATATCAATCACAGGTCTCCTCACCAAGCAAGACCCGCATTTTTTACAATAAGCATAAGTGGCGTACTTTGCGTCCTCACATGTTCAATACAACAACCACGTCTGTGAGAGTTGCATTCTCCCACGCAACAAGGAGTCCGTCTGATTCTCAAACAAAAAAGGGAATAAAAACGAGACTAACTTTTTTTATTTATATCAAAAAGATAAAAGTGATATAAACACTCTCCTATTTGATAAATGGAGTGTTAAAAAAAAGGAAGATACAAAAGGGGGCTAATCTCGCTCAGCAAGAGAGTGAATCTGGTCTCGGAGACACTGAATCTCATATTGGCATGTTCTCTTAACTTTCGCTCAAGCTTGAACTCTCAATTCTTCTTCTGATAAGAATTTCTTCGTAGAAAGTTGTGCTTGGAGAGATTCCAGCTTGGAAGAATGAGCAGTGAGATCTTCTTGAACGTGCTTCTTGGAGACCTCTAGCTCCTCTAGCCTCTTCTTGATAGCGGCAAGTTTTTGCTCATTGACTTGAATCAAGGCTTGGCCTTGGCAATTATTGCGTGAGCATTGGCTATGACTTGCTCTGCATTCTTAGTGATGATCTCAGATTCCCTGGAGTCATTCACCAATTTCTAATAGCTGGTCTGGAATTCATTGAAGTGACGGGCCTCCTCAGCCATTTGCTCCTCGATCTCCTTCCGTTCACTTTCTTGAGCAACGAGGATCTTGTTTAGCATCAACCAGGCCTCATTCACTGGATTAGCCTTTTTTAGGTCCTTAATTCCTTAAAGCATACCCCCAGTTGGTTGACTAGTTGTCAGATATGCCTTGTCCTAATCTGAATCTCCAATATGACGAATATTATCGATCTAATTTTCAAGGAGCATTTGGGCAAATTCGAAGAAACTTCTTCCGAAAAGAACCAACTCGATACAAGACTTCATGGAAGTGAAGAATTATTGCACCATCTGATGAGCCAATTTTTCCATGATGTCTATGGCCAGAGCTACCTCTGTCGACATGCTTCCGAACCCCCTTTCCATAATTGTACGAACGATGTCCATAGAGGCAAGAGCAGTTTCACTTAGCGCAGGGACAAGGCTAGCGGCAGATTCCTTCAATGTCGAAGTTATAGCCGGTACCTCCAGAATTGTTACGTGGCAGCCTCTGAGATGATAACTATAGGAACAAACTTCATAGTACTTGGTTCAGCTGTCAAAGTTTTAAGTGTGTTGTCCTCTGTGCCAGTTCTTGCCATAGGCTCTTCCACTTGAGCCATTGATTAGTCTCTAAAATTTCATATTTCATGCACATCTTCGCATTTATTTAATATTAAGTCCTGTTAATAATACATCTCTTGCATGTTTCTAGGTCCATGGCATGAAAAGAAGAAGAAGACCCAAAATCACAATTTAATTGGTGATTAAAAACCTATAAAGATAGCCACTGACTTTGGAGGGTTAATCTGTCAAAACTAGGTGCGAAACCAGAATGTACAACAGATAGGGGGTGACATGACAGCGCATGGCAGGCGATGCTGCGCGCGCGGCCACACTATGGCCACGAAAATGTGGCCATAGCCGTGTTTCCGTGGCTCTTGTGTGGAGCCGCGCATCAAGATTTGACGCGTGACTCCATACTTGTACCCTGGTGCCCCCTTTCACCTATAAAAGCCCTAGAATTTCTAGAACAGAGAGAGAAGACGTTTTGAGGAGTTTTTCTTTAGTTATAGTGTAGTTTTAGAGTAGTTTCTTCTTTTTAAGGTAGTTTAGGTTAGTTCTTCTTCTTCTTCCTCCTTTGTATTTTTTATTTCTTATAGATCTTGTAATAGAAGGGAGAGTGGTACATGGTTGGAAAGTAAGAGTGCTTTTAATAGAAGTTGACAAGGTATGAAAGGTTCCCCCTTTATCTCTCCTTATTTTCTTCCTCTAACTCTTTTACATGTTTAGCTAATTTTCTCTCATGGTAACTAACTATTAACCACTAACTTGCTAACTTCTTACTTGATAATCCACATGAATCTAATAGCCTCTACTTGGCCTTACTCTTACAAGAGCCATTGATGGCTCATGATAATAGATTCTAACACTCTAACATCCTAACTCTATAACAAGCTAACATTACTTTATTCCATACTTTCTCTTGTTTAGTTTTGATGGTTTAGTGTAGCTTGTACTTGTTTTATTGAGTTTGAATGTGAAAGTTATCATATGGGTCATGTTTTGAAACTCTCTTGAACCAAGGACTAGTGATGGCCAAGGAACATGTGAGGCAACTATCACTAAGAGGTTAGCATAGTTAGTGGAGCCATTAGTAGTTAGTAGCTATTGGTTTTCTTTCTTTTTTACTTTGTTTTAGAAATAAATAAAAATCACAAAAAATCATTTCTTCTATATTTACCACTTCTTCGTGTTTCACTGTATTCTTCTTTTTTTATTCTTTGTTCCATTTTCTTTTCATTCTTTCAAACATTGAAGAACACATAACATACACGTAATATACCGGTAAAGCTTCTATCGCCTCTCGTCCCTGTGGATTCGACCTGTTTAGCCTCTATGCTATAACAGAAGTATCGAGGAAGCCAAAGCACATACTTTTAACAATTGATTTCAAAATATACACTTTTCGTGCGTGGTTTTCCCCAGATCAAATTTTGGCGCCGTTGTCAGGGATGTAAACGGTTTGATTTCACATTTTTGTTAACTTTTCTTCTTTATTTTTGGTGTGCAGGTCAATTTTTAGCGTTGCAGACGTCCACACTTGCCTTTGTGTGGTTGGGTAAATTCTTGTATATTATTATATTCTGTTGCTAATTTCTATCACCTATACACAATAATAATTTAAGAACTAAAATACAAAAATTGGATGCTTTAAAATGATTTAGACATTTGCATCTAGGTATGTATCGATTTCAATCTAATATATTGTATTTTATTCTTGTGTTGTTGTGATCTTGACGGAGGTATACATAATGCATTGCATATAGTTAAGACAAATACGTGGGTGATTAACTCTCTTTGTGTTTTTATTCTTATCTATATTGCACACTTGCACGAATTAAACTTAAGGGCAGTGCCCAATACACATAAGATGGGGAAGTTAGTACCCTCCCTTGGCCCAAAATTACCTCCCCACTCATACAACCCAAGCCTTAATAAAACATGCTAGGCGTTGGCCCCTAGGAACATCTCAGACTCATTTAGGAGATTGACCTAAGGGAAAGTTGCTAGAGTTTGACTCTTGTCAAATCAATTTCGAAGGTTATTGATTGAGAGGCAAAACCTCGAAGAACATTGGTTTGGCATAATTAGGCCTGTTGCTCCGACACGGATACTGATTGGTCACTAATGTTGCATATTTAATATCATATTTCCATACTTATTATAGAATAAAAGCAGCATTGTCCTAATTAAATGTTTAATTTACTTGCAGGCCCATTCCTTAAGGAGATGAAGAGAAATGAGCCTAAAAGCCACCAAAATTCTAAATTAAATCAGAATTAATTCGAGCTCACTGAATCAGGGCAAAATCAAGAGGTTGAAAACCGGTTGAGAAGAATCCTCTCAAAATCGATCGGTTAAAGCCAAGAATCAAAGGCCATTTCGTCAGAATCCTGGATTCAAACGAAGAAACCAACTGAAGATAAAAGCAGAAGGGAATCCAGCGCGACCCACCAACAGGGTGTGGCCACCTGGCCACACCCTGGTCGCGAAAACGCGGCCAAACCGCGTTTTCACGGCTTGGTTGGGGAGTTAGGGGGAGCGTTTGCTCCCCGATCTCCCCGGGATCCTCCTCATGTGGGTTATGCCTATAAAAAGCCAGTATTTGCACTGAAAAGGGGACGACCATGCAGAGATAGGATTTAGCCTAGTTTTCATTCTTTGTAGTTTAGGTTTTTCTTTTCTTTTTATGTAATTGTAATTTGAATGTAAGCTTAGGCTAGATGAAGATTCATGTAAGTAAGAGAGAGAAACTTATGTTGAGAGTGACACCGATGTACCCACCTCCTTTCTTTCATTGTTTCTGCAAGTAATAAGGTAAATGTTTTTGTTTTATGTTCGTATTTACTTTTATTTTCTTCTTCCTCTTTCTACTTTACCTCTTTTGTTTTTGATGAGCATGCAAGTGAATCCAGAAGTATAAGTATACAAAAGCCTTTGTGAGTGCCAACGATACTTCATGAAGACGTTCTCCTCCTCAAGATCCGTATCACTTCATTCTTACAATGCTTGATGATATAATGCGAACAGGGACTGAGCTCGATCCTATGATCTATGCGTTGAACGCCTCCGAAGCATGGTAGAACATGCAAAGGTTTCCAGGTAAGTCATCAATCAAATTAGGTAAGTATTTCTTCAACCTTCTTTCTTTTCTTTTATTTCTTTAGTATAGATTACCACATCTTCCAAATCTTTCATCATTTCTTTTCCAACTCATTTGTACATAGTCGCTTTCTGATTCTCTCCACCTTCTCATTCTACCGTTTTCTTTCTAACTTTAACATAACTCGTTTTCATTTTCATTTCTTAAAAACAAAGAAGAACTTTCGTTTTTTCTTCATAAAGATTTCAATACAAAACTTTGAACGCTTCTATCGCAAACCCTCCTTGTGGATCACGATCCGCATAGCCACTTGCTATAGCGGTAAGAATTATGCACTTGCACACCTTAATCTTAAGTTCTGAAATTCCGTATTTTTGTGCAGGTTAAGCTTCAATCAGATACCTCACACTGATCTTGCCCCTAACTAGCAGATTAACTTGTGGTCAGATTCTAACAATATACCCCCCATGGATAGTCTAACCAGTTAGGAGTCGTCTAGGTTTAAGTCAACCCTAGCATAGGCTTGTTTTCTTTTCTTTTTCTTTATTTGTTTGTTTGTTTGGTTGTTTTCTTTTTTTTTATAAATTGTGAAATGGATTTTAACAACAATTTTATAAATTCTAATATGAATCCATATTTCATCCGACCTTAGTTGACTCGGATAACTTTGACCCGGCTATGTACAATATGAACCAACCATATAGGCCGGATTGGGATTATTCGACTCAATATGACCCATATCTCCAATCTTATGATCATAATTTTCAAAATAATTTAAACTCTTGACAGAGTCAATGGGGATTCTCCTCCCCTGAGTCAAATTTTCAACCACCTTATCCATAATTTTCACAATATTCATTCCCAATTTTAATTCTTATACTCCTTTTACTATTCCGCCAATTAAAGAAAAATCCAATTTGGAAAGGAGTATGGAAGCCATGCTTGAGTTCAAACAACAAATTCAAAATTTGCACAATTCACAATCTTTCCCAAATCAAACTCCATATACTCATTTTCTAGAACATCCAATTGAAGAAGAATTTGAGCTAGAAAAGTGTTTGAAAGTCTTTTGTGAAACAGTACAATGATTTCAAATATGTTGGACTCATCATCTCAACCAAATTTTCAAGAGTCCTACTCATCTTTTCCAGTCTCACCATTCAAAATGAACAACTATTAATACTGGACTTGAGTATGGAACCATTGCGTGAGTCCGAGCAGTAATCGCAAAATCTGATGGACTCACAATTTCACAATAATTTTCAAAATCAACTTCTATACTCACCTTTTCAAGAAGAACCAATTGCAAAAAGTATGAAAGACATGATTCAGACTCAAAATTCTGTTACCCGGCTTATCAGTAGGTTAGACTCAATAATAAGCGATTTGATCAATGAGAGCGAGGAAAGTTCATCTTGTCAACCTTTGACCAATCCTTATATCCCTAACTCTACCGATTGACCCAAGAATCATGCTATTTTGGAAACCAAGATTCAATTTCAGCAAATCTATTGAAACTTGACCAAACTCCAAGGTTTGAAAATCACATTGACATTTTGGCAAGTTATCCCTTTCCTAAAATTTAAATTGAATATGAAAGTGATCCTAAGCCTCAAGTTGGTGATTCCATTTCACTGTTTAATTCAATAATGACTCTTGTATCTTTACCAGATTTATTCTCTATTCCGGAGTCAACATTGAATCTTGTACCAGTACACTGTAAATTGAATCACCATATCTTATGATCACACTTCATTGATAGGGAAAATGTGTGAACATCAATTCTTTAGTTTGGACCCCATTTTTGAACTAATTTCGACTCCCTCTTTTGAATCTCGACTTGATCTGAATTAAATTCCTCAGTCGGTATCAGTTTTTATTCCTATTCCATTTGAGTCCAAATCAATCATCTCCTAAAATCAGACTTCATTGTTGGACAAGGATGTTAAAGAAAATGACTCAAATTATTTTTTTGAAAATTGAAAATTAGATGGGGATAATTTTTTAAAATAAGACTATTCACTCAATTATTCTTTTACTGGGTCGTATTAGAGAGGTCACTGGTGGGTTTCTGTAAGAACTACGATTTTTTGATTGGGTAGCAACATTTGGCTCAATTAGACCACCATCTGAGCCATCACTATGAGGTAATTTTTTCTTCCTTTCTAATTTGTTTCATGTATATACACATTCACGATGCATTACGGATAATGCATGAGATAAGTATGGAGAGAATTTACTAACATAGTTAGTTTTAAATTTTCTTTCTTTTACACTTCTTTTTAAAAAAATTTAAAAATTTCTTTTGTATAAAGAATCTTTTCTTTTCTTTTTACAAAACTTTTTGAAATAAGAGAATAGTTTTGATCTATTTTTAGAAAATTAAGATTATCTTAGGCATTAGCAAACCTAAAATTATAAATTTTTAAACCGGGTCAAATAATCGATCTTGTTTAAATTTTAGGATAAGGAAGTAAGATTGGAAAGATAATTTGATCTTGAATTTTTTGTCTTAGATTTATGCACTTCACACTTAACAAATTTTTGGGATTGAAACAAAGACAGAAAATGCCATATATATATATATATATATATATATATATATATATATATATATATATATATATATATGTATATATGTATGTATATATATATGTATGTATATATATATATGTATATAAAATGATGAAATAATGATTATAAAAACCACTTATTGAGCTGGATAGTTATGCCTCAGGAAGCATGATTATTCATGTCTAAAATGGTGGACAAAAAAAATTCCTTTAGTTTTGTGGCCTTGTTTACTCGAGTCCTTAAGTCCGAGGGATGTTTTCTCATCTGGTGCCCTAAAACTATCTGGTTTGGGAGTCACGGGCTAAAGGCTCACTATCTGAGTAAATAAGAAAGACTAAGAAACTAAGGGAAGAAAAATGTAAATAAATAAAATATACATAAACAAATCAATGGCATGAAAGTTAGAGTCGATATCCAAAAAAATCTTCACAGTTCACAAAGTGCATATTTTTCTAAGAGTTTTATGAAAGATCAAAGAATCAATTTATTTTAAATTCTTACATTTAATTTAGAACAAGATTTTGCAGTTGACTTAGTTTAAGAAAAAATAGTTTCTAGTTAACCTATGACCTTTGATCACTTAAATTTTCATAAAAAATTTAACACTTTTCTCTATTTCAAAATACTAACATTTGATTTCTTTCTTTTTAGATTTTGTGGGTGTAATCCGTTGAAAATCCTCTAAAGACAATACTCCTCCTCTAGGGGAAACATAGAGGTTTAACAGTTTGTTGCACATGCTCAGTGCAATCGCGTCATCTGTAAAAGTGGTGTAATAATTTTATTACTTTTTTGTTTTGCTCAGGACGAGCAAAGATAAGTGTGGGGGTGTGATTAGTCTCCATTGCATATTTCATACCATTCTTCATATTTATTTAATATTAAATCCTGTTAATAATACCTCTTTTGCATGTTTCTAGGTCTATGACATGAAAAGAAGAAGAAAACCAAAATCATCATCTAATTGGCGATTAAAAGCCTATAAAAATAGTCATTGACTTTGGAGGGTGAATCTGTCAAAACCGGGCACCTATATCAAGAAACCAGAACGTACAGCAGATAGGGGGCGACATGACAGCGCGCGGCAGGCGGCACCATGTGTGCAGCCATACTATAGCCATAGAAAGGCGGCCAATGCGGCTCTTGTGTGGAGCCGTGCATTAAGATTTGACGCGCGGCTCCATACCTGTACACTGGTGACCCCTTTCGCCTATAAAAGCCCTGGGATTTCCAGAACTGAGAGAGGGGAAGTTTTGAGGAATTTTTCTTTAATTGTAGTGTAGTTTTAGAGCATTTTCTTCTTCTTAAGGTAGTTTAGGTTAGTTCTTCTTCTTCTTCCTACTTCGTATTTTCTATTTCTTGTAGATCTTGTAGTAGAAGAGAGAGTGGTACATGGTTAGAAAGTAAGAGTGCTTGTAAAAAAAAGTAACAAGTTATGAAATGTTCTCTCTTTATCTCTCTTTGTTATCTTCTCTCTAACTCTTTTTACATGTTTAGCTAATTTTCTCTTATGTAACTAACTACTAACTATTGACACTAACTTGCTAACTTCTTACTTGATAATACACATGAATCTAATAGCCTCTACTTGGCCTTGCTCTTGTAAGAGCCATTGATGGCTCATGATGATGGATTCTAACACTCTAAAATCCTAACTCTCTAACAAACTAACATTACTTTATTTCTTGCTTGCTCTTGTTTAGCTTTAATTATTTAAGTGTAGCTTGCATTTGTTTTCTTGTTTTGATGTGAAAGTTATCATGTGGGTCATGCTTTGAAACTCTCTTGAACCAAGGACTAGTAATGGCCAGTGATACATGTGAGGCAACTATCACTAAGAGGTAAGCATAGTTAGTGGAGCCATTAGTGGTTAGTAGACATGGTTTTCTTTCCTTTTTATTTTGTTCTAGAGATAAACAAAAATCACAAAAAACTATTTCTCGTATGTTTCCTACTTTTTCGTGTTTTACCGTACTCTTCTCTTTTCATTTTTTGTTCTATTTTCTTTCCATTATTTCAAACATTGAAGAAAACTTAACATACTCTTGTTTGGTGGGAGAAATTCGTATAAAATTTCCTTGAATCAATGAAGAGTTACAATGGATCAATACTCTGACAACAAGAGAGGGAAAATATTCAAGCTCAAATCTTCCTTTTGTTTAGTACTGGGTTCTTAATGTAGCGATAGAAAGTGATTCTTGTTTTTTGTTGGCCGAGTGAACATCACAATCTTTTAGGAATCTTCTCTTTGAATGGTGGACGAAGTAACACAGCTTCTGTTCAACGAAAAATCTCAAAGAGACTATGGGAAGAACAAACTTGGACCCAACAAGTTGTTAGAAGAGTTGAACTCTCTTTTTTTTTAGTAGGAGATTATGGTCCTTCTAAGGCTTACAACCGAAGTTCTTCTGACCAAATTTTTTCGACCCCTCTCCATAGCAAACCTGGCTATTTATAGTGGTTTCAAGGAAAAAAAGTGTCCCCTAAAAACACTCCATATTTGGGGTTAACTCCCTCATTTCATGGGCAGTAATTAACCCAGTAATGAGAGCAGTTATAACCGAGACAAGGGCTTTGAGCCTCTCGTTTTGTCATTGACTTCGAACCTTGCTGGACGCCAGTTTCGAACTCGACTAGGCACGGGCTTCAGGCTCTCACGTCTTGATACTGTAGTGATCTAAGGACGCGAGCTTTGAGTCGCGTCTTGGCTATTACCGAGCAGCTGGGACGCGGGTTTCAACCCTCACGTCTCGGTACTGTACTGATGTTGGGCGCGGGTTCCATGCTCTGGGCCTTGGCATTATACGAGTGGCTATAATTAGCCTGCGTCTGGAGTTTAGACTCTACTTTCTAATGACTTATGCTCAGTGATCTTTGGACAGTCTAGAGAACCCCCTCCAAAATTTTCGATATTCTGTGGTTGATTGGGGGTTCTCTAGAATATCAAAAATTTTGGAGGGAGTTCTCTAGACTGTCCAAAGATCACTGAGGATAAGTCATTAGAAAGTAGAGTCTAAACTCCACACGCGGGCTAATTATAGCCACTCGTATAATGCCAAGGCCCAGAGCATGGAACCTGCGCCTCAACATCAGTACAGTACCAAGACGCGAGGGTTGAAACCCACGCCCCAGCTGCTCGATAATAGCCAAGACGCGACTCAAAGCTCATGTCCTTACATCAGTACAGTATCAAGATGTGAGAGCCTGAAGCCCGCGCCTAGTAGAGTTCGAAACTGGCGTCCATCAAGGTTCGAAGTCAATGACAAAACGAGAGCCATGTCTCAGTTATAACTGCCCTCATTACTGAGTTAATTACTGCCCATGAAATGAGCTGTCACGCCCCGCTTCCCGAAATACACTAAAGCGGAGACGCGACACGAGTCGGCGATGCATATACGCACGGAAAATGCCTCACGTATACGCGCTAAGCCTTAAGTAACCTGAAATAAGCTATAAATTGAAACTCTAATAAACAATGATTACTGCAATATCACATATAAGCTTCCACGCATGATATCATATGAATCAAGAACTAGAATAATGACTGAATCTGATATATTAAGAATCAGGAAATAATATGAAGGCAAGAAAGATAAGAATACCTGAATCGAATAGGGAGAAGCTCCAGCTCTTCGCAAAGCATACAGTCTCATTGAACACCTGCACAATAGAAACAAAGTGTCCAATATCTAGATGTACAAATCCAGGGTCGTCAGAAAGCGACCTGGTGAGTGTGTGTGTGTAAAGGGGAAAGCTCGTGCATATAAACAATGTGCACAGAATAATAACAAGATAACAACAATCATAAGATAACTAAATAACATGATAAATAGCTGAACTGAAAGATAACTGAATAACAACATGTATGTGATTAAAAAGTCAACTATCACAACTGTAAACAAACAACTGATATCTGAATCTACAACCTAGTATATGTCACTAGTCTGATTGGTTATTATTAACCTAACTAATGTAGTACTTAGCTGTATCCCATACCATAGCCGTTTTCCCACATATCAAACAAAGTTATTATTGTTGTAACTGCCTGCCAATGTAGTGCATGTGTTTTGGAAGAGTACCGTGCATGCCCGGTACCACGGTCTAACACCCCTGGCGCTAAACCAGGACAAGTCGCAAGGCTCTAATATCTGAAGATCACAGCCCCACATGAAAGACAACTAGTGTGGCGCCGTAATCTGGGAATAGCCCTGACAACTGATAACTGAATAGGAAGCCACTACTACCTTGGTTCCCCATGGTTGGAGCCCACAACTCGGTACCATAAGAAGTCCTTCCAAAATACACGACATGCATTATCAGGACTTTACCCCTATTCTCCGGGTTATGGTATCTTTTATTAATAAGCAATCAATGTGATTTATTATGTAATAGTAACTAATATCTCCAACAACTATTGATGTCAATAATAACTGATAATTGACAACTGATATCTGACAACTGAGTAGCTGACAACTAATATCTGACATCTAAAATAAGATACTGGAGATATGGCCACAAACATAATAGTGGCACTAACAACTAGTAACTGATACAAATATCTACCAACTCCTATAAACTCTGAACACGTCATATGATTACCAATAAATAATCTCACCAACTGATAAAGTGATGACTGCTATCTGATAACTCTAAAATACAAGATCACTGATATCGAATACATCACTATCACAATAACTCAATCTCTACTAACTGAAGTAATCAATAACTAAATATGAAACACATGGTATATCCTCGAGATCAACAAGTCAACACATACTGAAATCATATCTAAGTAGAGAATCATCCTCAAACAACTTATGGTCCGGATTATCTACTTCTGATGCTCAACCTCAACAAAATATCATCTAAATAAATCCCGATACTCACAACTATAAATCCAGCTACGTCAATCTCATCTTAATGAGTTCAAGATCCGATATAAAGAATATAAATTCTAGATCAACCCTAACTTAAGATCAATCCAAATCGCAACCCAACTAAAACAGTCACATCCAAATACTGATCAATATCCAATGTAATTAACATAAATACAAGTTCAACCCAAACTTCAACTAAGTCCATATATTGATCAAGCATCAAGAAATCCAATCTTTTAATAAAGTAACAACATAACAAGTCTGAGAAGTACTCTATATGAAACAAGTCATCTGTCCTCAAATATGAACTGGGCTAACTAACCAGTGAATCAAAATGAATCACTGTCTAAGGTACATCTAAACTAGGCCTAAACAACAACACCAAACTACCAACACATGAAATGATACTGATATAAGCTCATATCAACCATGTAATTAAAGTGAACAATTATAAATGTCTCATGAAGTGGTACAACTCATCAAACTGGTAATATATAACAGAAAGTCACATGAAATGATAAGAGAAACATGTAAGGCATACCGACAACAGTAAATACACAATAATGAACACTCACATGAAATGACGCAGTTCGGAACCGAATCGCCGTCTGGTCTTTACTGCACGAACCGGTACTGATCTACGGATCATCCCCTAGATCGGTCTTCGAATCGCCTATGTATCGGGTCCACAACGAGCACGAATCCGAATCGGGTCCCAGTCTACTGTAGCTGAGTTCGGATCTCACTGGACGGGTCCGAAATACTGTAGCATGCAACCGAACATACAAATAAATATAAATGTACACTAAACACACTTCCGAGCACACCGACACATACGTGTACACCTACACACGTACATATACAAGTATACATATACATACATACTATATGCATACATACCCACACTTACATACATATTATATTTATATATACATATAAATAAAACACATGCTTGTAAATGTACTCATATTTACACACACCCCCTTATGCATAATAATTCATGCATACACTAAACATAATGCAAATATATTAATTAATGACCCACTTATTAATTACTAAACTAACACACACATAATTAAGGTACAAATTCATGCATAATTACATGCATGTACATGCATTCATCCACATCATGTACCAAGCACACTCACTCTCGCACACACACACAAACACACACATTAATATGAACTTCTACATTATTACAAGTCTACCCCTTACACTTATAAATACACTAACCTCGAGCCGATTTGCGGCGCACCGATGGAGGCTCTGGCGGAGGCGTCCGGGCCGCGGAGGGTGTCGTTGCATAGAGCATCTCGCCGTGAAGGGCGTGAGTGCATTCGCGCTCGCCTATGGTGATCCATGGCGACCCACGGAGTACCGAAAAAATGGCTCCCACACAAGCATATACACATTATAAACATGCAAACATTCATGAATTAATAAACACCACATGATTAATTACATACACCTAATATTTGCAAGATGGGGGAGAGGACTCACGGCCGAGGTCTCACGCTGGAGAAGCTTCTCCTCGGCAACAGGGACGTGCGCAAGTGCTTCGCACGGAGAGCTCAAGCCATGGTGGCGCGTGGGCTGTTGGTGGGGGCTCCGGCCAACATGGGGGAGGTCTGCTGTGCGCCATGTTGCTGGACTCGGATGCAAGACCAAGGAGAGAGGCAGGGCATGGCTTGAACGCCAAGGGGAAAGCTCAGCCTAGACAGGGGCTTGGTGGCTGTGGTAGGTGCTGGGGGGTGCGGATCTCGCCGGAGACGAGAGGGAGGTGCTGCTGATCTGGGGGAGTTGCGTGCGCAATGCTGCCGCGGTGGAGGAGCAGCCACAGGGAGGGGGCGGGGGTCCACGCCAGCAGAAAGGAGGAGGCGGCCTGCTGTGCTGCTGGGCTGCTGGTTGCGTGGAGCTGCTGCGGCCATGTCAGAGGGGATCCGGCCTGGAGGCCCGGGAGAGGGGATTGCCATGTCTGCTGTTGCTGCGCTGGCTGTCGGTGGGAGGGGGTTGCAAGCTCGGCCATCGGTGGGGCTGCTGGTGAAGCCATAGCTGGTGGAGACGGGGAGGCACACGAATCCGCTGTGCGAGGCCATGATGGGTGCTACTCGACCATGGGTGTAGATGTGGGCTCGGGGCTGTGAGGTGGAGCTCGGGTGGTTTGCAGGCCTCAAGGGAAGAGGATATTGGCCTGGGGGTGTTGTTGCCGCAAGGAAGGAGGAAGGAGATGAGGCGGCTGTGGTGGAAGAGATTAGGATGGTGATTAGGATTATATATAGGATGGGTTATTGGGTATGGGTAACAGGTTTTGGGTCTATTGTATAATGGGTTGATGGGTTTGGGTGTGGAAAGATTAGGTAATGGGTTAGAATCAAGGGAAGAGGAATACTACAAACGATAATAAATAAATACAAAGTATAATAATATTAATAATTAATAATGACACTAAAAATAGTTAACTATAACATAAATAATAATAAACTCTATTAACAACACGTAATATTAATAGTAATTAGTAACACTAAAAATAATAATCTTAATAATTAACCATACAATAATAATAATAAATAATAATATTAGTAACACAATTAAAATTAATAAACACTATCAATATTAATAATAATAATACTTATAGTAATAAGTAATTAAAAATACTGATAAGAAATAATGGCAATATTATATAATGCCAAAGTATCATTTACTATCTAAAAAATAAATTTCCATATTTAATAATAATAATAATCATCACAAGAAAGAAAATAATAAATTAAGTTGATTAAAAAAATTAATCAGTAAATCAAAATAAATACTTTAGCAAAAATAAAAATACAGTATTTAACTAAGGATCTTACATTCTACCCACCTTATAAAAATTTCGTCCCCGAAATTCAATAGGGCAGGGAATGGTAAAAGAATTCAAGAATCAAGGGAGAAAACAAACAAACTTCACGTCACTTCTCTGCAAATCATAAATCCACCACGCTTACGCTGCGCTACTCTGATTTCTGCTACCGACTTCAACATGAAATAACTAATCTCAAAAGACAAAGTCAAAGAATAGAATCGAGCAGGTGGAAGAGAAGCAAGATGAAAACCCAGATCACTCAAAACAAGAGTGAAATCAAGGATATCAAAAGATCAAAGATAAAGATTTTCAAAATTAGAACGGCCAATTCCAAATGGACTGAATATCATAATGGATAGTATATGTATACTGCAGAGTAACTATAGCTTGTTTTCAAGTTACCGATAAGAACTAGGTCTTTCTTGCGAAAAGAAAAGTCAAAGATCAAGATCGCAAGTCGAAAACTTGGCTCTGATACCAAGAAAACCCTGTCACGCCCCGCTTTTCAAAATACACTGAAGCGGAGACGCGACACGAGTCGGCGACGCATATACACAAGGAAAATACCTCACGTATACGCGCTAAGCCTTAAGTAATCCAAAACAAGCTATAAATCGAAACTGTAATAAACCATGATTACTGTAATATCACATATAAGCATCCACGCATGATATCATATGATCAAGAACTAGAATAACGACTGAATCTGATATATCAAGAATCAGGAAATAATATGAAGGGAAGAAAGATAAGAATACCTGAATCGAATAGGAAGAAGCTCTAGCTCTTTGTAAAGCGTACAGTCTCATCGAACACCTGCACAATAGAAACAAAGCGTTTAATATCTGGACGTGCAAATCAAGGGTCGTCAGAAAGCGACCTGGTGAGTGTGTGTGTGCAAAGGGGAAAGATTGTGCATATAAACAATGTGCACAGAATAATAACAAGATAAACAACAGTCATAAGATGACTAAATAACATGATAAATAGCTGAACTGAAGGATAACTGAATAACAACATGTATGTAGATAAAAAGTCAACTATCACAACTGTAAATAAACAACTGATATCTGAATGTGTAACCTAGTATATGTCACTAATCTTATTGGTTATTATTAACCTAACTAATGTAGTACTTAGCTGTGTCCCATACTACAGCCGTTTTCTCAAATATCAAACAAAGTTATCGTTGTTGTAACTGCCTGCCAATGTAATGCATGTGTTTTGAAAGAGTATTGTGCATGCCCGGTACCACGGTCTAAAACCCCTGGCGTTGAACCAGGACAAGCCGCAAGGCTCTAATATCTGAATATCACAGCCCCACACGGAAAGACAACTAGTGTGGCGCCATAATCCGGGCATAGCCCTGACAACTTATAAATGAATAGGTAGCCAGTACTACATTGGTTCCCCATGGCTGGAACCCAAAACTCGGTACCATAAGAAGTCCTTCCAAAATACACGACATGCATCATCAGGTAATTACCCCTGTTCCCTGGGTTATGGTGTCTTTTATTAATAAGCAATCAATGTGATTTATTATGTAATAGTAACTGATATCTCCAACAACTAGTGATGTCAATAATAGCTGATAATCTGACAACTAACAACTGATATAGGACAACTGAGTAGCTGACAACTAATATCTGACATTTGAAATAAGATACTGGAGATATAGCCACTAACATAATAGTGTCACTAACAACTAGTAACTGATACAGATATCTACCAACTCCTATAAACTCTGAACAAGTCATATGATTACTAACAAATAATCTCACCAACTAATAAAGTGATGACTACTATCTGATAACTCTGAAATGCAAGATCACTGATATCGAATACATCACTATCACAATAACTCAATCTCTACTAACTGAAGTAATCAATAACTAAACATGAAGCACAAGGTATATCCTCGAGATCAACAAGTCAACACATACTGAAATCATATCTAAGTAGAGAATCATCCTCAAACAACTTATGGTCTGGATTATCTAATTCTGATGCTCAACCTCAACAAAATATCATCTAAATAAATCCCGATGCTCACAACTATAAATCCAGCTACGTCAATATCATCTTAATGAGTTCAAGATCCGATATAAAGAATTTAAATTCTAGATCAACTCTAACTTAAGATCAATTCAAATCACAACCCAACTAAAGCAGTCACATCTAAATACTGATCAATATTCAATGTAAATAACATAAATCCAAGTTCAACCCAAACTCCAACTAAGTCCATATACTGATCCAAGCATCAAGAAATCCAATCTCTTAATAAAGTAACAACATAAGAAGTCTGAGAAGTACTCTATATGAAACAAGTGATTTGTCCTCAAATATGAACTGGGCTAACTGACCAGTGGATCAAAATGAGTCACTGTCTGAGGTACATCCAAACTAGGCCTAAACCAACAGTACCAAACTACCAACACATGAAATGATACTGATATAAGCTCATATCAACTATGTAATTAAAGTGAACAATTATAAATGTCTCATGAAGTGGTACAAGTCATCAAACTGGTAAAATATAATAGAAAGTCACATGAAATGATAAGAGCAACATGTAAGGCATACCAACAACGATAAATACACAATAATGAACACTCACATGAAATGACGTAGTTCGAAACTGAATCGCTGTCTGATCTTCACTGCACGAACCGGTACTGATCTACGGATCGTCCCATAGATTGGTCTTCGAATCGCCTATGTATCGGGTCCACAACGAGCACGAATCCGAATCGGGTCCGAGTCTACTGTAGCTGAGTTCGAATCTCACTGGACGGGTCTGAAATACTGTAGCATGCAACCGAACATACAAATAAATATAAATGTACACTAAATACACTTCCAAGCACACTGACACATACGTGTACACCTACACACGTACATATAGAAGTATACATATACATACATATTATATGCGTACATACCCACACTTACATACATATTATATTTACATATATATATAAAAAAAACACATGCTTGTAAATGTACTCATATTTACACACACCCCTTTATGCATAATAATTTATGCATGCACTAAACATAATGCAAACATATTAATTAATGACCCACTTATTAATTACTAAACTAACACACACATAATTAAGGTACAAATTCATGCATAATTACATGCATGTACATGCATTCATCCACATCATGTACCAAGCACACTCACTCATGCACACACACAAACACACACATTAATATGAACTTCTACATTATTACAAGTCTACCCTTTACACTTATAAATACACTAACCTCGAGCCGATTTGTGGCGCACCGACGGAGGCTCTGGCAGAGGCGTCCGAAGCCGCGGAGGGTACCGTTGGATAGAGCATCTTGCCGTGAAGGGCGTGAGTGTGTTCGCGCTCGCCTACGGTGATCCATGGCGACCCACAGAGTGCCGAAAAAATGGCTCCCACACAAGCATATACACATTATAAACATGCAAACATTCATGAATTAACAAACACCACATGATTAATTACATACACCAAATATTTGCAAGATAGGGGAGAGGACTCACGGCTGAGGGGCTCACGCTGGAGAAGCTTCTCCTCGACAACAGGGATGTGCGCAAGTGCTTCGCGCGGAGAGCTCGCGGCCATGGTGGCGCGTGGGCTGTTGGTGGGGAGCTCCGGCCAAAATGGGAGAGGTCTGCCGTGCGCCAAGCTGCTGGACTTGCATGCAAGACCAAGAAGAGAGGCAGGGGGATGGCTTGAACGCCATGGGGAAAGCTCAGCCTAGACAGGGGCTTGGTGGCTGTGGCAGGTGCTGGGGGGTGCGGATCTCGCCGGAGACGAGAGGGAGGTGCTGCTGATCTGGGGGAGTTGCGTGTGCAGTGCTGCCGCCATGGAGGAGCAGCACAGGGAGGGGGCGGGGGTCCACGCCAGCGGAGTGGAGGAGGCAGCCTATTGTGCTGCTGGGCTGCTGGTTGCGTGGAGCTACCGCGGCCATGTCAGAGGGGGATCAGGCCTGGAGGCGTAGGAGAGGGATTACCGAGTCTGCTGTTGCTGCGCTGGCTGTCGATGGGAGGGGGTTGCAAGCTCGGCCATCGGTGGGGCTGCTGGTGAAGCCGTGGCTACTGGAGATGGGGAGGCACACGGATCCGCTGTGCGAGGCCATGATGGGTGCTACTCGACCATGGGTGCAGATGTGGGCTCGGGCTGTGAGGTGGAGCTCGGGTGATTTGCAGGCCTCAAGGAAGAGGATATTAGCCTGGGGGTGTTGTTGCCGCAAGGAAGGAGGAAGGAGATGGGGCGGCTGTGGTGGAAGAGATTAGGATGGTGATTAGGTTTAGGTTAGGATTAGGATTATATATAGGATGGGTTATTGGGTATGGGTAACGGGTTTGGGTCTATTGTATAATGGGTTGATGGGTTTGGGTATGGAAAGATTAGGTAATGGGTTAGAATCAAGGGAAAGAGGAATACTACAAACAATAATAAATAAATACAAAGTATAATAATATTATTAATTAATAATGACACTAAAATAGTTAACTATAACATAAATAATAATACTCTATTAACAACAAGTAATATTAATAGTAATTAGTAACACTAAATAATAATCTTAATAATTAACCATACAATAATAATAAATAATAATATTAGTAACACAATTAAAATTAATAAACACTCACAATATTAATAATAATAATGCTAATTGTAATAAGTAATTAAAAATACTGATAAGAAATAATGGCAATAGTATATAATGCCAAAGTGTCATTTACTATCTAAAAAATAAATTTACATATTTAATAATAATAATCACAAGAAAGAAAATAATAAATTAAGTTGATTAAAAAAATAATCAGTAAATCAAAATAAAAACTTTAGTAAAAATAAAAATACAGTATTTCTAACTAGGGATCTTACATAAACTAAAGAATAAAAAGAAAAGAAAGAAACTAAAAGTTACTTACCCCTTTTGTGTTCAAATACCTTAGATTCGTAGCTACGACTTACCTTGTCTTTGAAGGCGATCAAGCATGGCGTGTAGGATCTTCCCATTCCAGATCTACACTAAGAATAAAAGGGCAAGCTATACTAGCAATAGAATAGTTGTTCATCACCATAAGTCATCAAGAGCACTTGCAATGGCGAAGCACTCTCGAGGCTAACAGATTCACTTAGATTGCAACACATTAGAGAAGTGTAAACGAAAACAATAGTAAAGAAGAAAAAGTAACTTTGATTCAATTAAATAATAATGGAAGAAGAGATCACTTACACGATGTCACCTTCAGTACAAGCTTGCTCTCGTTCCTCCATGAAAGTCTCCTCTTCTCTCAGTTACATAAATAAAATGAAAATGACATAAAAGAAAACTAAAAACCTAAGTTACAAACTACAAATTAGCCTAAGTTCTGCTCTCTGCTTGGTCCTTCCCTTGCCTTTGAGATTGCAGGTACTTATAGAAGAAATGCAGAGGTTAAGGAGTATGAAGATAGGAAAAGCTGGCTATTCTGAATTTGAATCCTCCCTTTATCTCCAAACTTGATTTGATGTGGATATTCAGTTCTGATCTGCAGCTTGTTAGCGTGTTGATTACTAAATATCACTTATCAAATGACAACATTAGAAATAGTGATCAACATAAGAGTTGTAGCCCTGTAAGTTTCCTTTCTGGATCATCTTGAATCATCAGATTTGAGTTTAGTAGCGAAAGTTATGATTTAAATACTGAAATGTATCCAGTTAGAATCTGAGTCAAACTTACTTCATCTCATCCGTTGATCTTCTCTCTATCCATTTATCTCTCTGTATTTGATATTATCCTCTGTTGATCTTTACCTAACCAAAGTGGATTTATAGAAATCTGAATTTTATTGGTTTCTATTTAGTGTTATCTTTCTGATTTGCTCTGATCTTCAGCTGAACATTTGCCCCATTGTTATAGCTAGATCTGGGATCATCCTCAGCTAACCAAATAGATCCAGCTAAGTCTGATTTTAATTGGTATTTATTTAGTTTAGTCCTCTTTCTCTTCATTATTATCTTCTACAAAATAGACATTTAAGACAAAGAAATTAGCAGATTTATTACACGATAAATGTAAGAGTGTAATAAAAAGAATGCAAAATATGTGTACGATCAGCGAAGTAAGACTATCAGCCTCCTTCTCCATTTTGTATCGTCCCAAATTTTTTGTAACACTCCTTTTGTCAAACATGAGTGTTTGTGTTACTTTTATCATTTTTGAGTCAAATAATAAAAGTTCTCAAAATTTTGTCTCATCTTTATCCTTTCGGACACTTCGCTGCCTAGATTAACCTAGTTTTCATAGTCGCACTTCTTAACTGTTTGTGAAAACGCAGTCCTTAGTCGTTTTGATAGGGTACGGCCGAGAATAATAAACTCGGGCTGTGTTGAGTTCTTGAGTGAGATGCGGCTCTCATTTGTAGTGGGGACGCGGATATGAAAAACGAGACTCTGACTTATTAATGGAGATGCAGTTCAGGCTCATCAAGAGAGACACGCAAATCTTAGCTGTTTGGCAGGGACGGATCTGGCTTAAGAGAGGCACGATTCTGAGACGCGAATTTGCGTTCTTTTGTAAAGAGGACGCAGCCTTTAGGCTTATGAAAGGACACAGAGTCATGGACGCGACCCTTGAGTCTGTCAGAATGCAAACTTCAAGACGCAACCCTCAGGTCTTATGAATGAACACGAACTTCAGGAAATAACTCTGAATTGTTATGTGGCATGCTCCTGGAAACGCGCTTCTGGATCACTGAGATGATGCGACTCTTGATAGAGAGACACGACTGTGGTTCTTTAAGAAAGGACGCAGTCTTTAAGTCCGTATAAGACCGCGGACTTTAGGATGCAGCCTTTATTTCCTATAAATAGGCACGAACTCTAGGATGCAGCTCCCAAGGCGTCACATGCAACCCGTCTTAAAGATCTTGTTAGATCTTTCAATGCCAAGTCGGCGTTGACGATTTGGGACTTGTGCTATTCGACATTTTCTAAAGTGACAATCAACTTGTCAGCTCTTTATTGGATTTAATACTCATGCAGGTATTTAAAGCCGATGGCTTTGATTTTTATGCCATTAATTACAGGACTTATGGCTTGCCTATAAATAGACCTCAGCCTCTTAACAGTCCATTATTTAGACTGTTTCCTTTGAGAGCATGCGCGCTGAAGGTTTTTCGTCTTGATTTGTCCATCTTCCCTTCTAGGGGATGTGTCCCCATGAACAGCAAGAACTAAAACTTCCATGCTTTCCTTTAATCTTCTCCAAAGATTATCACTGTCAAGGATTTTAAGATCAAAAAGTATCGCTTTAAGTGCTTTGATGGCTGCGCCTTGATGAATAAAGTTCAACTTCTAGAGAATTCCTCCCCGAGTAGGAACCATTTGTTGCCATGAAATACACAGTCCCACTGAGTTTCTGTTTTTCTTTCCATTGTAGAAATTCGATCGCTTGATCTTCTCTTGAAATCTGATTGATGTGCCAGTGTTCAAAAGTCGCGTCTTTCAGACTTCTTGATGAAGCGCGAGCTAACTGACTTTAAACTCTAACTCACAAATCCTTTGAACGCGAGTGTGATAAACTCTATGCTTGGATCTTGAGACGCGAGCTTTGTACATGAAGCTCGCATTTGAGGTTCTTGACTTAGAGAATTCAAGCTTTTTTGAGACCTCTGGACTTGGATGTGGCAACTCCGGTTTCTCAAACGCGGGTGTGGCGACCTCTGTGTCTGGGCTACCTCGCGTCTTATATCTTGGACGCAGGTCTAACACCAGACCCACGTTCAGATCTGCACTGGTCAACTCCGTGTCTGAAGTTCACAACTTCAGTCTCATGTCTGCCCTTCGGCTTTTCTGTTTCTGCCTTAACAGAATTTTAACCTTTTGGTTTTTTTAACCATCGCTTAATCAGCTTGACACAGGTCGCTAGTGATGTGATCCAATAAAGGAAAGAAGCTTTTCTTAGATCTGGAGTTTTGATCAAAGGTATAGTATTAACCTGATCAGGAGAAGAATACCATCAACGATAGTATTTTTTCAAGAATTTTCCGTTAATTGGCATCATGAGCGTATCACCGTCTGGGGTTATAAGGCAATATGCTCAATTTGAGTAGCCCGATTCTACTACAAATTGTCCTTCCCATTTGGGCTAAAAAATTTCTTGGTCTTATGCATTATCACCATAGGTCTTTTGATAGTTAAGACAAGGTTGCTTTTCTTGAAAATTTGCTCCTTGACTTTCTTGTTCTAGGCTCTGGTAATTCGAGCTTGATAGAGCTCGATTTGTTGTTGAGCTTGCAGGCGTTTTTATTCAAAGCCTCCAGCTCTTGGAGTCGCAGTCAACGCTTATCTTCATTTGTCATCTCTACCATCGGGCAACGCGTATAGATGAGATTTAGATTTCTAATAGGATTACGACTTCACACCCATATACCAAGGAGAATGGTGTAGCTTTAGTTGGGGTTTGAATTGTCATGCGATAGGCCCATAAGCATTCACCTAATTTGTCGTCCGAGTCGCATTGGCTTTTTGAGACGAATTTCTTGAGAAGTTTTTCAATAGTCTTGTTGAAGGCTTTTAGAAGGTTGTTAGCGGCTGGATAGTATAGTGTTGAAGACATACTCTGGATCCTGAACTTGTTGCAGAATCTCTGAAAAGCCTGGCTGACGGACTGGGGCCAATTATCATAAACAATCTGTTGTGGTACACCAAAGTGGTAAATGAAGTGATGTTTAACGAATTTGACCATGTCAGATACTTTTAGCTCCCTCAAGGGAATAGCTTCAGCCCATTTAGAGAAATAATCAGTTATAGCTAAGATGAACCGATGTCCTTTGGATGAAGGTGGCCTGATAGGACCAATCACGTCCATCCCCCACATCTCAAATGGCCAGGTTGAGATTGTAGAGGGAAGATATCCTGGTGCTTGTTAGATGAAGTCACCATAGACCTGACAGACGTGACATCATTTAGCATAAGTGATGGCGTCCGGGGATCATCTTAGGCCAATATTATCCCAGTCTTCGGAGTCAATCTTCAAGCTTCGGACCAGGCTGATGAGCTCTGCATAAGCTGTCATATGCTTCTTTGAGTACTTCTTGTGCCTCCTTTTATGACAGACAGCGGAGGAAGATCCCATCATGTGATCGGCAATACAGTGTTTGCGTGATCGCATTATAGTAGAATTTGGGGCTTTCCTCCTAATGGCAGCCGCCTCTTTGAGATCCTCAGGTAGGATGTCATACAATGCATAGTCGATGTACGTGAATCGCCAATCCCTGACTCTAGACTAGCTGAAGTCTCTAGAGATTCCTTGGCTTGACGGTCTCCTGTTGGCCTTTGGTGATCTTCAACAGTGATTCTTGGGCAATATAAGTCGTGGTTGTAGACAAATATTTTCTCTACTACTCCAACTGGAAGAGCTAAGGAAGCAGGGAGAGATGCCAGTGCATCTGCATGCGCATTTTGCTAGCCTGGTACATAGTCGATGTAAAAGTTTTCGAATCTCTCGGCCATAGAGATAGTTGCATTGAAATAGGATACTAAGTCTTCATGCCTAACTTCGTACTCCCCGCGAACTTGGTTAATGATAAGTTTAGAGTCACCGTAATGCCAATCTTATCGGTGATTTGCATTCGATCAAGAGAGCATTGTATTCCGCTACATTATTGGAACATGGCTCAGTTAATGAGAATGCATTGGGGATTACGTAGTTCTGTGGGAGACAAGGACTACCCCCACTCCTGCCACGATATTCCCTTGCGGACCCGTTCTTGATGCACCATCGAAGAAGAGTTGCCATAATTGTCCTTTGAAAGAAGTCTGAGTCAGACAAACTTCAGCAACCTCGTCTGAGAGATCCTCATAAAGTTCGGTCGCTGTCAAATCTGGATGTTCAGTAAGAAAATCTACCACCGCTTGTCCCTTCACGCCTTTTTGTGGTAGAAAATGCATCTTATATTAGGAAAGCAGTATAGCCCATTTTGCCAGTCGACCATTTAGTGACGATGACTTTGTCATAAGAAACCTTAAGGATTGACTTTTGATACGATGTGTATGGTTTGACCCACTAGGTAATGTCGCATTTTTTGGATGGCGAATACCAATGCCAAACATTCCTATTTAACTGGGTTGTACCAATGTTCGGCTCTGATCATGGTTCTACTCAGTAGATTGCCTACTCGTGTCCTTAATCATTATTCTGAGCTAGTAAAGCTTCTAAGAAATGATCCATCGCTCAAACATATATTAGGAAGGTTTTTTTGAAAGCGGAGCTGTAAGGATGGGTGGTTGCGTAAGGTATCATTTGATTTCCTCGAACGCTTATTGGCAAGCATCATCCCAAACGAATGAGACACCCTTCTTCAATAGTTTGTGAAGGGTTGGCATCTTTCGGGGTGATTTGAGATAAAACTCTGGATGTATACTAGTAGCCCTTGCAATCCTCTAAGTTCCTTGAGATTCCTCAGAGGTTGCATCTCTTGGACAGCACGGACTTTTTCTGAGTCTAGGTGAATACCTTTGGATGTCACCACAAACCCTAGTAATTTACTGCTGGCTACCCCCAAAAAAGATTGGTGGGGTCATCTTCAACTGATGTGCCCGCATGATTTCAAAGTCTATCTTCAGATCTGCTACATGATCGCCTTTGGTGTGGCTTTTCACTGCAATATCGTCAACGTAGCATTCCACTGTCTTACGTATGTACTCGTGAAAATTTGCATTCATAGCTCTCTGGTATGTTGCCCCTACGAAGGGCATGACAGTATAGAAATATACCCCCAGTGGTGTCCTGAAATAAGTATTTTTCATCATCAGGGTGCATTTTGATTTGATTGTACCTTGAGAATTCATCCATAAAGGACATTCGTTCAAACCCATACGTATTGTCAATCATGACGTCCGTGATGGGGAGAGGGAATTCATCTTTAGGACATGCCTCATTTAGATTGTGAAAATTAATGCAAATCTGGATCTCCCCATTTTTCTTGGTAATGAGGACGATATTGGCTACCAATCAGGGTGTTGTTCCTCCCTGATAAAGCCAGAGTCTATAAGTTTTTTGACTTGTGACTGGATTGATTCTATTATTTATGGATGGAACCGTCGCTGCTGTTGTGTGATTGGTTTTTGAGTCTGAATTAATGTTGAGGCGATGCATAGCTACTAGAGGATCAAGCCCGGGCATGTCCTTATAATTTCAAGTGAAAATATCTATATACTCTCGTACAAGAGATTTTAGATCTTCCTTCTCGGAGGGTGATAAGCTTTCACTTATAAAGATGGGTTTAGGATTAGCTTCATCTCCCAGATTGATCTGGGTGACCTTATGTTCCATGGGTGGTTTACGTTGTCCGAAATGAATATCCCAAACAGTGTTTAGGTATTTGATCCAAGGGTTTGTATCGGACTGGATCATTTCTTCATCTCCGTCTTCCAGGTGGCTTGTTGAAACCATGTTTACTAAAAGTTCTCTGAAGATGTTGCAGACAGTAATATCCGACTCCCATGATGATGTACCCGATGAGTAAGTATGGTATAATGACTCTTTCAGACTCAGAGGCTGACGAAATTAGAGTTAATACATAGCCCAACTGTAACCCCCTGATCCTTGTTCTACGTATCACGTATTAGTAATCGATACGGCGTGCAAAGTTGATTTGACCTTCTTGGTAGTCTGATTGAGCCAATTTCAGTTTCAAATATTATTTTTCCATATTTTAGATTTTTAGAGTTTTCTGGAATTTTTCTGGATTATTTTGGAAAAGCTCCGTAGTCGGTGTCGACCGATACTAATAATCGGCTCTACGATTTTTAATTCATAAATGAAGTAGAATTTTGGGACATTGTTTTCACATTGTGTCATAAAATCCTATTTTCTACGTTAGGTATTTTGGGGATTTTCTGAATTTATCAAAAATCGGGCCAAATTGGCGTCGCCCAGTATCGGCGATACCTTTCAGGATTTTTAACTTGCAATCCGGATAGAATTTCTAGAATCTAATTTTACATTACCATCAGCGTAATATTCTATATTTTATGTAAATTTTTGAGAACTGTTCCGAATAAGTCAAATTTGAACTCATTAAAATAATATTAATTAAATAATATAAAAATCTTTTTCTTTCCCTTCCTTCTTTTTTCTCTCTTCTTCTTTATTTCTCTAGAGCTATCGTCCATCGCCTTTCCTCCACCCCCTTTCTTCTCTCTTCCCTTTAAATTTCTCTCCAAACCCTCTCTCTAAAACTCTCTCTCTCTTACAATCCTCTCTCTCCCCTATTTCTCTTTCCCCCTTTTTTCTCAGTCTCTCTCTCTCACATAACTCCCTCTCTCTCTCCGCAGGGTGGGTCGCCGACCAGGCCTGCGTCGTGGCCGGCCTATGGGCCGCCGCGGCCGTTCGTCGTGGCCACCGCGCCCCCAAGCCGTGCGCCGCCGCCTCCTCTTCTTCTTTTCTTCTTTTTCTTTTCCTCTTCTTCTCTTCTTCTTCTTCTTCCAGTTTTTCTTCTCCCTCACTCTCCCTTTCTTCCTCTCTGTGCGCAGGCCAAGAATACCCCTGGTGGCCCAGCGGCGCTACCGGTCGCCGCAGCCGGCCGCCACGGCTGCGCGGCCATGCCCAGGGTGGCGTTTGCTGCCTTGCTCTGTTTCTCTCCTCTCTTTCTCTCTCTCCTATTGGGTATAAACCCAATTCCATTCAATCCAAACCCGTTAACCCTATAAACCCATTTATCCATTAAACTTAAGTTACGGGTTTGGGTATTGGATCCAAAACCCGACCCGTTAAGAGCCCAAACTCGCATCCAAAACCCAATAAAGGTAATATCACAGAAAACCCCCTGATTAATTATACTATTTGCAATTGATATATTTTTATTCCATATTCAACCCATTTCTATTACTTTTAGCGTTCGGGCGATATTTGGAGCATCTGGACTCTGATTTGGATGATCTTGGAAACGTTGCGATCGTGAGAAAGATAGCAACCTTCCATGGCTAGCTTGTGAGTGTTTTTCTTTTATAAATTATATTTTATCATGTTTAGTGAAATTGATTGATTGCCTAATTAATAAATCCTTATTCTCAGTAAATCATTATATTATTGTTTACTAAAATGTCATTGTTGGGAAATCCTTGTAATTCAAACATAATAATAGATAGATATTACCTGATTATTATACCATGTATAGATATATCTGGATGATTATTTAGTTATCGAGATTCCAAACTTAATAATGTTCATAAGTAAAACTAGCCACTAAATTGATAATTAAAATAGATCATTATGTTTAATACTTTGGTGGTACTACCGCATTCATAAGATGGTAATCGTTAGTATAATTAGAAGTATTTAACACTCGAGTAGATGATATAGCCATATTACACCGGACACGGTTGTTTACATACTATGCATTGCATATTCATGTCCATCTGTTATATAGAGACTTGTTAGGCTAAACATTGGGTGCATACACTCGGAACACTGTGACTTACATATCCTGTCATACGGGACACTGTTATCCATGTACATGTATCACTATTACACAGATACTATGTCACGTCACACTAATATTTCATAATTCATATCTGTAACGCCCCGATCGACGGGTACGGAGACGGTTACTGCGACGTATATAGAAGTTCAGAAAATACCCTCACGTAATACGCTAAGCATCAGTACAGGCAAGAATCAGAGTACGAAAGCACGTGGTGCATATATACATTCCAACACATGAGTACAGTTACAAAGTTATCACAGGAAGTGACCCAATATTACAATAATATTACATTACTAATGTGGTGCAAATACGAGAATACAAAGGAGTATACAAGTATAAATAGTACAAATGGAGCTCAGAGCATAACCAGAAAACTCTAGAGCCGAGTAGGGGAGCCTGGAAGGATGGGACTCCGGACGGGCTGCTGGAGATCCACCCTACCGCTACGCCACTCTGATCAGCAGCTGGGAGAATTCACACGCTCCAAAGTCTAAAACTTGGACATGAGGATCCAGAGGAGTCAGAACTCCCCGGCGAGTGGTGATGTGAAAGCCAGATGGCGAGCATACATAAGCACACGTGTATCGATAAATCTGGATCATAAACATGAAACCGTGTCGTAGGCACAAGCATGCAGGAGCAAGTAGATATACAGCAAATGATATCAAGTAGGGAAGACTCATAGTATGAGTAGATAAGAGCAGGAGACTAATGGAATAGAACACGGGTGGTGAAGTAGGATGTAAGCAGGTATAGTATAGTAATCTTAAAACAAGAAATTGAAGTAAAACCCCAAACAATAAAACATGGCAAAGCATACTACGGATCTATAGCTGGTATCTTTTATTATTATTATTACTCGCTTACCCTGATGTCTAGATATGTGAACTAGCGTCCCAGCGCACATATACCCACATCTGAGTAAAGCAAGGTTGTTATTGGAAACCAACGGGGGTATCAACGAACAATATTTTACAGTGGGTCCCGTACATGCCCGGGACCACGGTCCAGGACGTTCCATTGCTGGTGTATGGAACGGCCGCAAGGGCTACAGGAGGGTCTTATAGAATGGCCTTATCAAGATGGTACCAGGAAGGAGGGAGCCAGCATTCCCCTTGGTCGCCTTGAGGCCCACAGGTCAGACTGAAAGTTTTAGTTGCACAACATACCTAGGCTACTGTAAACACGAAACATATATGATGAGCCGCAAGTTTCCCCCGACCCATGCAAGTTGTTTCCTTTTTATGATTTATTGTGTAGTTATCAAATTACGGGAATAGCAGGTACAAGACAGATCAGGAATTCAGAGTACATGAGTACTATAGATTCAGGTCACTGTAAATATAATACAGGATAACAAGTATAGTATTCCCGTAACGGTGATAATAACAGGTCAAGTATTATGTCAGGAGGCGAGTGATAAGTCATGTCATAATAAGAAGCAAGTGTCAAGTGGTAAGTAGGGTTTCTGGTGATGACACATCAGTTGGTCAAGTGATACAGACAGGTGTCAGGTATTAGCATGTCAAGTGTTACAAGAAAATAGTACGATCTACAAGACTGGTACAAATACCAGAAAACCATGCAATTTCAGGTAAAACAGTATAAGCAAGATAGAAGAATCAATAAACTTGTGGACATGTAATTTAGTAGGCAAGCAAACATCCATGCGGAGCTAAGCGGAGCTGGAGCGAAACTAATGTACAACACTAAATGCTATCACGCTCGGCGAGGTTACTGCTCGCAGCGTAGCTAGACATACGTGTCGCAGTAAGCGTAGGAAATGCCATACTACCGCTCACGGAAAAGCCACGTTCACAGTGTAACTACGCTAGAATGGAGCAAGCGGTAAAGTGTTGACGCTAGGTCCGCCTACCAGGAGTAGCATAGATAAAGTCCAGAGGACTTTAAACTCAAAGGTGTGTACCCAGAGGTTAGGGTACTTGCAGAAGTATTAGTTCCAAATAACACAAGTCGACTGATGAAATGGGAAAGTCAAGAGGAAAATGAGAACACTCGCCTAAGTCTTAGAAAAACATAATGAAATTTCCGATCTCCGGATCCAGGAAATCAACGCGTCAGTGCGTTAGAGAGAAAGTGATAGAGAGGATAAATTAAGAGAGAGAAAAAGAATAAGAGAGAGGAAAAAGAAAGTGAATGCTAGAGAGAGAAGTCCATGGAGAGAGAGTGTACAGGGAGAGAGACTATGTACAGGGGACGCGCGAGTTTGAGAGTAAGACGCGGGGGTCGCAGACGCGGGAGTCGCGTCGCGTATATGCCCTAAACACGAGGTTCGAGACCCGCGTTTAAGCTATAACACAAAGAAGAACGCGGGACGCGGTCGTGGGTCCGCGTCGCGTTAGCACAAGAAGAACATAGACGCGGGCATGAGCTCAGCGTCGTGTGACACGAGAAGGACACAGACACGGGCATGGGCTCCGCGTTGCGTCGATACAAGAACGCGAAGGCCGCGTTACACAAATGTCAAGAACGCGAAGATTGAGTTAAGGAATTGCCTAGACGCGGGGTGAACTCCGCGTCTAGCAATCAACAGAGAGAAAGAGAGATACGCAGGGAAAAGATGAGAGTGGGACGCAGGTTTGGGGGAGGAAAACAGTGAGAAAGAGAAAGGAAAGGAAGGTAAAAAGAAAAGAAAGAAGGAAGGAAAAAAAGAGAAGGAAGGAAGGAAAAGAAAGGAGAAGGGAAGGGGGATGGTAGCCGGCCATGGCCGGTGGTCACGCGGCGCGGCCCGGATGTGGCCGGAGAATGGCCGGAAAAGGTGGCCAAAGCTCCAAATCCAAACCATTAGCGGAGTGCAAGTGTAGTACAAAATGGATTTTTGGGTTTACAAAAGGGGTTCGGAGAGCGAAGCAATAGCTCGTTGGAAAGATTACGACGAGGAGAGGAAGATGGTTGTGTTTGGTGGTGATCAAGTGGTGTAGGTGGTGGTGGGAATGGTGGTGAAGATGGTGGTGGAAATGGGTTCATGGTGGAAAAAAGAGAGGAATATGGTGGTATTGTTGTTGTTTGTTGTAGTTAGAATGGAGAAGGAGATGGAGGGGAGAATGGTGGAGGGGTTGTCGGAGATGGTGGTGGAGTTGGGAGGGTGGGATGGTGGAGAATGACCGGCCAAAGGAGGG